>VUQI01049652.1:3666-27845 GCA_015106735.1 Paratilapia polleni | reverse complement strand
CTTCCATCAATTTTGACAAGATCTCCAACACCACTGGCTGAAATGTAGCACCAAACCATGACAGAGCCTCTACCGTGTTTTACAGATGGCTGTAGACACTCACTGTTGTACCTCTCTCCTGGGTTCCGCCATACATATTAATGATGATTTGAACCAAAAATGTCAAATTTGGATTAATCTCTCCATAAGACCTGTTGCCACTGATTTTCAGTCCAGTTCTTGTGTAATTTGGCATACCTCAACCTTTTCTCCCTGTTTCCCTTCCTTAAGAATGGCTTCTTGACAGCCACCCTTCCACTGAGACCATTTCTGATGAGGCTTCAGTGAACAGTAGATTGATTAACTGAAGTCCAGATGCATCTCTCAGGTCCTGTGTCAGGTCTTTCCTGGATTTTTTTCCTATTTCCAAAGGGCATGACTTTCAGATGCTGTTCATCTGCTGCAGATAGTTATTTAGGCCTGCCACTTCTTCTTTTGTCCTCCACTTATCCAGTTTCCTCAATTTTTTTTAAGGACACACTGCACACCATGCCGAGATACACCAAGTTCTCAGCTAATAGCTCTTTGGGAATCACCTAAAATACAATTTTATGCCTGTCAAACTCTCAACTGCGTTATTGTTGGCATTTTTCATAGATTCAGCTAAAGAAATGGGAAAAAAAATTATTTGTTTTTGTGACAGGCTGCTAGTAACAGAGTGCCTAAAGAAACAATTTTAAATTGGTTCTTTGCTAAGTTGTCTGTTATGTGTAGCCAAAACACTGTTTCGTCCCTTGAGTTAGGGGCCTTTTTTATAATTGAATGATTCATAGGTCAGTGTTAAGTGGCTTAACAAACAAAAAAAATATTCCTCTAAAAATGGTCAGGTACAAGGACTGGACTGAGTGAAAAAGCAGCCAATGTCCAAAGAAAAACTTTGAAAGGTCTTCAGAAAGCCTGAAGAACTATTGCTCAAGACCACTTTAAAAAATGATAAGAAAGTCTGGCTCCTTGGAAGCAAAAATTTAAAAAATAAGGGGTGAGTCAAAACTTTTGCACTGTACTGTAGTTCACATCACCATTTCAATCAGGACCACTTTAGTCAAATGAAGACTGTTATTTTCATCTACTGTGATGTATAATTGGCTCTGTTGAAACCTCACGGTTTTTTCATGTGCATATATGGAAAGCATAAAGCAGGGAGAGCAGCAGCAAGACCCCCAGTACAGACAGAGCAGGCATCAATGGCAAGAGACAGGACATTGGTCTAGTGGAAGTAGCAGCTGTGATGGAGGTGGGTTGTAAAGTGGCTTGCTGGAGCAGCTGCAACTGCATGCAAAATCAATTACAATAAGGCTCCCTTTATGAGATTTGCCACAAGGATGTGCAAGAGGGTAACAGCTGAGCCAGTAGCTGATGTGGGCTGGCATAAAAACAGCTAATGTACTAGGATTGTGGGTTGATAGATTAGCTGCATTTTTAGCAAAATATGCTTATGTCTTTAATTCCACTGCAATGCACTAAAACTGAGACATTTTGATGTTTTTTTTTTTCTTCTTTTGTTTCTGCTGTTGTGTTTTTGTATTCCTTAAATCTTGATTGTTAAATAATTTGTGTTTCTATGCATTTTGCTCCAGTGGCTTTCCCACTAGAAAACAACATCCAATCAAACTGTAAGGTATCGCAAACAAATCTTGACAAAGGGGTACCAGAATGTAAAATGTTCAGTTTGTGTTTTGCAGCACTTAAACTGTTATTATTTCATCATTTCTCCTAGGTCAAAGAGCCTGGCTCTTCATGCCGTGCGCTCTCGCTCCATCAACTCCGACACAGCGGAGGACAGTGAAGGGGTGGAGCTCAGCACAGATAGCACCTTTTCCAACACTTTGCCTAATCAGCACTCAGAAAGCCATGAAGTCTCACCTGCTGAGAGGAAACTGACAGACGGCTCCCTGGCCATCATGACTCCAGTTGACAAAGTGGTCCAAGAGGCTGAGAAAGATCAAAGCAGAGAGAAGGATGGACAGAAAAGGGAGCGAGGGGAAACTGACAGACTCTTCGTCCATTTAAGAGACAATATGGAGATGATCAGAGAGTTCTGTACAGAAGTGGTGCAGCAGATCCCCATCCCAGAGCAGTGTGTGATAGAAGGTAATACATGCTTTCTCTGAGACCAGTGGTAGAAGTAGTACAGTACAGTGTTACTGGTCTTTGGTAATATATTAATACACCGGTATTTATGTAGTAGGTCAACTATAAAGTTGGAGTCCACTGGGAGAGACAAAGGGAGGGTTTATTTAACCTGCTGAACCTGAATGAGATTATAGTCAGACATGGTTGATTAATGGAATAAATATACCTCATCTTCCCCTTTCTTTCATTCCCACTTTGTCTCTAGGGCTGAGGGTTGATTTGTGCCTCCTAAGCCCCAAATGGAAAGGGATTTGTTTCTCCAGGGGCAGTAGTTTGATTTTAGCTGTGCATGGGCTGATTACGGATTTTAATCCTATCCACAGGGCATATGAGTGTAATTCTCCCCCCCCACCCAGCCTATTAGTTACACTCCTGAATACCTGCTGCATTTTTTTGGTCCTCCCAAAATATCTATCCTGTCTGGACAAATACCTTACACTGATTATTTGTGTGCTAAAAGTTGTGTTTCCAGTCACCAGCCCATGAGGTGATGAGGTTCATGTGATTTTCCTGTGGAATTTTCAACCACCTCCTGTAATTTAGCAGTGGCTAAAACTCTGTCCAGACAACATCAGTCTAGTTAGGGAGGTGCACGGCAAATATATCATGCCTAATCATGCCTAATATTTCCTATTAATCATTTATAAATGGGCCTTTTTAAGGGTTCTTTGACATTGGAAGTGAGAGGGAAATCAGCACACACACACACAACACACACACAATACACACTGAAAAAGTAGCCACTGTTTACTGCAAAACTGCACTGCAGAACTGCTGAACTGGGTTTATCGTATATGCAACTCACCAAGAAATAACAGACACAAGAGAAACTTTTGGATGACATCTAATCTTTGCAATTCAGTTTTAAAATGACATCATCCTAATAGGATCTAAATATCATTATTTTCAATGAGAATTGAAAATGCTTGTTATGTAGCAGTAAACCAGACCTTGAAGAAAGGCCCGGTGATTCAATTATAAAACCAAACGGACAGTGTGTGTGCATGTCTGTGTGTGTGTGTGTGTGTATGTGTGTGTGTGTGTGTGTGTGTGCGTGTGTGTCTTATTACCTTCAGATTTCCTTACATTATCATTGGCTGCAGTAACATGCACACATTTTTTCATTCTAACTGAAAACTTTTTGAAGATTTTGGGTCAACTGTTTACATGGAATGTGATTTAATACGGGCTGGTGTTTACATGCGCCGATGTCCTAATCGGAACAGTGTGACATATTAAAAACAAGCTCCCTCCGCAGAGGGACACTTCAGCTGGGAAGCTGCCATATTTGGAAAGAGGAGAAGCGTCTGTCCCCAAGTATTTACATCAAGACGGAGGGCATGCGCAGAAGGAATACAGCCAGAAAGCAATCAGTAATCAATTTGTCTTGTGATCGGTTTATGGAAGGGTTTATTGCAACCCTCTCGGGCCTGCTTATTCTGATTGGGGTGTTTATATGAGGCATTTTTATTCTGTTTGGGGTTAATTCTACTCTGAATACCAGGCTCCATGTAAAGGTAGCCAGAGACAATCTGGCAGCTAAGGGATGGTGAACTAGGGTTATAAATACAGAGGGAGTTGATTAGGGCAGCGTATTTAAGTGAGCAGAGAGGCACTGAAGGTCAGTTGACTGGTGGTGGGAAACGGGGCAGGTGGGAGTGGCTGAGTCTGAAATGACAGAAGAGGAGAGTATGTGGAAAAACAGGCAACCAGAAAGAATCACATGAGCAAAACCTGCAAAGCTAAGTAGAAACAGATGAATGATATGCATACATAGTATGTATGTAAGAAGCACATGTATATGTGAGGGCACTTTTGGTGAGTTTGCATGAACACTTTCATACCTTTGTGCTAGGACTGCACACAGAATAGAAACATGGGTTCAAACAGTTCATATAAAAAAAAAATGAAATCAGAAACCGCTTAGGTCTCAAACTAATCAAATCCATTTTCTGAGAGTTTCTAATCCATTTTCACGATTCCCCACTCATTCTTCTCCTATTCAGGGATTTGACATTTTATTTTCATTCAGTTCCAATTATTTCTGCTTATTTTCAATTTTTCAGTTTGATTCGGTTCACTTGAATTAAGCCTTCACTGCCATCTTTTATCGGTGCGTGTCATCACCTTTTTTACATTGAATCTCTTTTTAACTTGATCCAGCCCCTCAGATGAAAAATCTTAGCTTAGTATGATATAAATAATGACAATGCGTCCTATAGACACAGGTTTTACAAAATGAGCACATTTAGAAAGAAATGCATTTAGCTGGGCAACAAGAGCTCCCAGAGCTTACACACAATACACATCATTGCACCCATGTTACTGCACTCTAAGTAAATATGCAATTAAACATTATGTTCCTGGGTGTGCTCGTTTATCTGAGCCATCTACAGACACAAGCTTGTAGTGAAGTCTTATACTTTTGAGCATATTAAGAACAGACAAAGCTCTGTCTCTCTCACACACACACAGAAAACCAGACCCATACATGATATGGCACAGGAGGTGATGATATTTTGATTGACATGTGAGGATGTTATTGCTCCGCCTTTGGCCTTAATGTCATTTTATCTGAGAAGCAGCCAGGAGTCAAACGTCACCCACACATTACACACATATAAAAACAGGAAATGAGACAGAAAATAACAAACTCCTCCTTTTGGCCTCTAGTTAATTGATTAAATCTGAAAGTGAATGTAAATATACCTAACAGTGGTGAAACACACACACACACACACTCGCTGCATTCCACTTTCCATAATTGGTGCTTTGCATTTGCTGGCTTAGTATTAGGTCCTGTTGGCAATGGGAATCAACCCCAAGGCTCATTGCATATGATGTCACGGGTGGTCTCAGCTGGATGATGTCATCATGCTGCTGGCTGACCTTCCCATGAGCTGGTGACCCTCCATCTCACAGGATGAGGATTACACAGAAGAGTGCGCTTGAATGCTCAGTCCAAACATATATTCTGCACACTTGCACGTGCACATGGAGACAGAAAAAAATACACTGTGTC
This sequence comes from Paratilapia polleni, assembly GCA_015106735.1. NCBI lineage: Eukaryota > Metazoa > Chordata > Actinopteri > Cichliformes > Cichlidae > Paratilapia > Paratilapia polleni. The sequence goes on along the minus strand of VUQI01049652.1, from coordinate 22,651 downwards.
CACATGCTTTTTGTTGATGCTACATTGACAGGGAGGCTCTTTCTTCAGTTCTTTTACTAAGTATATCTTGAGCTGCTCTTGGTTTGTAGTTACTGCCTGTTGGGTGCAATTCTGTTGTTATCATCAGACTTGTTGTTCTCTTTCTGTTGCAATTTTGAAAGCAGGCTACATTTGTATAATGTGACATTTTCTAAACTTTAAACTGGAGCTCATGTATAGTACAGTAGCGTGAAAAAGTCTTGAGCCACCCCTCATTTCTTTATATTTTGCTTCCAAGGAGCCAGACTTTCTTGAAATCTTTTCTTGAGCAATAGTTCTCCAGGCTTTCTGTGGGTCTTTCAAAGTTTTTCTTTGGACATTGGCTGCTTTTTCACTAATTTTCAGTCCAGTACTCGTATCTGACCATTTTTACAGGAATTTTTTTTGTTTGTTAAACTGCTTAACACTGCCCTGTGAATCATTCAAGCATAAAAAATGCACCTGACTCAATGGATGAACCAGTGTTGTGTCTACATGTAACAACTTAGCAAAGAACCAATTTTAAATTGTATCTTTAGGTACTGTGTTACCAGCAGCCTGCCACATAAACACATAATTTTTTCCCATTTCTTTAATTGAATCTATAAAAAATGTCAAACATAACACAGTTTGATAGGCATAAAATAGTATTTTTGCACCAACAAGGTGATTCCCATAAAGCTATTAGCTGAGAACTTGGCATATCTCGGCATAGTGTGCAGTGTGTCCTTAAAAAACGTTTGAGGACAAGTGGAGGACAAAAAAAGAAGTAGCTGACCTAAAAAACTATCTACAGCAGATGAACAGTATCTGAAAGCCATGCCCTTTGGAAATAGGAAAAACTCCAGCAAAGAACTGACACAGGACCTGAGAGAGGACCTGAATCCAAATGTGAAATTTTTGGTTCATATTGTCGTCAATATGTATGGAGCAGGCAGGAGAGAGGTACAACAGTGAGTGTCTACGGCCATCTGTAAAACACGGTGGAGGCTCTGTCATGGATGGGGCTGCATTTCAGCCAGTGGTGTTGGGGATCCTGTCAAAATTGATGGAGTTATGAATGCAGAAAATCAGATTTTGATCCATCATCCAATACCATCTGGAAAGTGTCTGATTGGGAACGGCTTCATTTTTCAGCATGACAATAATCCCAAACACACTGCCAATGAAGTTAAAGTATACCTGGATAGAAAAACACACAATGCAACACTATCAGTCATGGATTGGCTTCCCCAGAGCCCGGACCTCAAATTTACTGAAGCAGTGTGGGATCATCTCGACAGAGAACGGAACAAAAGGGAGCCAACATCCAAAGAAGAGCTTTGAATGTCCTTCAAGAAGCCTGGAGAACTATTCCTGAAGACTACTTAAAGAAAGTACAAGAAAGCTTGCCTAAGAGAGTTCAGGCTGTGTTGAAAAATAAAGGTGGTCATACCAAATGCAATTGACTTTCAAGCTCATTAAAATTGTACAAACTCTGTTTTACCTTATATGGTGTATTTCCATTTCTCATTTCAATAAACTGCTGAACCTATTTCCCATTTTCTTAGCAAAATATAAAGACATGAGGGTTGGCTCAAGACTTGTGCACAGTACTTCAATTTAGTCAGCGCTGTCAATAATCACATAGAGAAGGCAGATAAGAGATCTGGCAGTTTGCAAGGCAATATGTGCCATAGTAGTTTGACTTTGTCAGCAGTTGTTACTGCAGATACCAGTTTTTCTATAATTGTTTTATTCTGGGTGAGTGCTCAGTGAAAATACATCACGTTGCTAGTTCAATTTGACACAGCTTTACTGCAACATTTCTCATGCTTGCCATACAAGTAAAAGAACAGTCAAAAGACAGTCATTTCATTTTTTAACTTTATTGTTATGAAGCACATTACTTCAATGAGATGCACAGAAATTTGCTGGTATCTTGAGTTTGTCTGAGAGAGATGTTTGCAGGAGGGAATGGCGCAAAGAAAATACATTTGCCTTTTATGCTATGAGTCATACTGTAAATATGTTCCCAGGGTTACACAAGTCCATATGTACAAGACACAGCAAAAAAAACAGGGAGTAGTTTTGGATCATTTGCTAAATATTGATAATTTTATCATTTTTACTCTTTTTGTGTGACAGATTCCAATCGAGGCTGTGTGGCCAAGCTTTCGTTCTCCTGTCCTTTGAAGGGCCACTACTGTCTGTACGCCAAGTCCTACTTCAACCTGACCAGCCGACAGCCACATCTTTGGATTCACATCATGCTGTTACATTTACAGGTGCACCCAAATATCCCTCTGTAAAGCACACAAATGTGTTCGTGAGTGTGAGTAAGACATAAAAATTTAAAATAGCATTGCTTTCATATTGTCAGTCATATTTGGATGCTGCTTTAATCTTTGGTTTGCTTCACAAGATTTGTCAGAGTTTCATTGTCCAAATGACAACCTTGAAATCTTTGCATTTATAAGTAAAACCTGGAACTGTAAGTGTGAAATATCTTGTCTCTCAAACTTTTGTGTTTGAGAATACTTGGAAGACCTTTACTGGTTAGGATGGCTTTAATGCTTCATGTTTTTTTCTCCTTCTTGCTTACATTTCTTCTGTGTCTTTATCCCAACCATATCTCTGTTTTGAATTTGTTTTTGTTCTCCTGCTCTTGTATTTTCTCTTCCAGAATAAATCCAGCGTACCTCTCAGCACCAGGGACGAGTGTGTCCAAAAACTGGCTTCTCTTTGGGAAAAGGCGCAGCTTAAAGGAGCTCACAGCTTTTCCATGGCCATGACACAGCAGACTACCCCACACAGGAAGGTACTGGACCACCACTGTGCTCGCATGTGTGTGTGTGTTCATGCTGCTTCCTCGTAAAAGCTATCTGTTTCCACCAGAGACAATGAAGTCATCGCTTGCGTAAAAAAAAAAGATAGAATAAAGATGAGGAGTGTCAACATCCACTTTGTTTAGATATGGAATGCACTAAATGGACATTTTTGTATACAGGGCCTCCACTTACCCTGACTCCTTATCTTTATCATGTCTGTTTGTGTGTATGCATATTTGAAAGATTGACTTACAGAGAGAAAACCTGACTGAATGAAAAGAAAAAAAAAACCAGCGTGTGGGTGAATATGTGCGTCTGGTTTGGTGAGAACGTGGAAGTGGGTGGTGTTCCTCGTGCTGTCCCTTCATATGTGTGACAAGCTAAGTGCTCATTAGGAAATAATTAGGCTCACAAAGAAAATACAGCTGTTGTTTGGCTTTCTCTGGATGTGTGTTGTGGTTGCAACCAGCTATGGTTCCCATATGGAGCCTGTACGTAGAAAAACACATGCACACACACGTGTCTGTACGTTCAGACCCATTCGCACAAACACGTGCACATTTAAATGACAGCAAGGCTGCTGCCCACTCACGCACTTCATGTGCACGTGTACTGGTTCTACCCTTCACTCTAATATGCATAATAGGGTTGTCACTTCACATCAGATTTGAACTGCACAATTATTGTGGCCAAATTAATTCACTTTAATATTGCAGTATTTAAAGAAAATTTAAAAAATAAAATAAAAACGTCTTACTCTTTCTCATAAAAATATCCTGAAGGGATTTGGAGAATGAGTCTGTAACCATAACTGTACCAAAGTTACAATAAGAACAAATGCACAATTATTTACCTCGTAGTACTACATATGCTCATACGTGTATTATTAACATAATGTCAATATTTAATTTTTAAATATTATAGTTATCAACACTGGTACTGCAACACCTCTAATACAATGTCCAGAGGACATTACATTGACATATATTTCCTGGAAATTGGCCCTAACCCTGACTATAAAGACTACTTACCAAAACCTAACGTTATTCTAAACTATGAGAGCTCACTTTTTGGACCCCAAAGGGTGTGTGAGCACATTAAAGTCCCCACAAGTAAAACAGCTGTGCGCTCACGCACTCATACCTGCGTCACATACGTACCCACAGGATAAACAACCTCACTCTATCACCGTCCAGTAAAATGTCTGATTTGATTAGCCACTAGCAAATTACCTTTCCTGATGATCTCAATGGGCCTAAATTGGACCACATTAAACTTAAATAATACCACTCTTTTGTCTTGTTTGTTTTAGCCGTAGGCCTGTAATATCTACAGATGCAGTGATTTTACAGTTATCTGCCAGATATCCACACTGATAGCCCAAACTCATTATATCAGCTGACATACTCTGTGCAGAAGCATTTTAATACATAGTTTGGTCAGAAAAAAAATCACCTGTATGTGCCAACAACAGCAGTGACTTTACAACTTATGTGGACCATTCACCTTCATCAGGTTTATTTTATGCTTGTAAAACTCAATAAGTTCTCATTCCCGGGACATCAGATACTGCTGTTCTGTCAGATGCCTGTCAGATTACAGCTACTTTTTTAAAAAGCTACAAAGTTCTCATTAGTTAGTTGGAGGGGTGGTGGTTGTCAGCCACGAGGCTGGGAGCTCTGTGCTTTGCTCTTTGTTTCCTTTTCACTCGCTTTTTACTTTTCGTTTTTACTCGATAGTTAGGTTGAGGTGCTAAAAATTACTTGTCTAGGTTTTGGAAAAGATCATGGATCGTGGTTCACAACTTTAACTCTCTGAAAACAGATGCTTACCCAGTGAGTGTGCCCCCAAGGCTTTACAAGCATTCATTTTTTTTACACTTTATTATTTTCATTTTTCATTCGGACAAAAAAAAAAGGAAAAAAGAAAGAAAAAAATCACATTTCATACAGTTCATACACATGCAAACAAGTATACCATCTGAAGGAAAAAGAGAAAAGAAAAGAAAAAATACAGGGATGGTGGAGCAGTATGTCAGATAAATTGGGCGCTATATATATTTCTGTACATTAAGTATATCCAACATATATGTGCGCATATTTTCACATACCAACATGTTGTTTTACAAGAAAGAAAAAGGAAAGGTATTTATAATTTCCTGCCATACAAAATCCATCTCTTCTCAAGCACTTCATTTGTGTAAATATTCAGTATTCATTTGTGACAATTTGGGAGTGAGAAGGCTGTCTCACCACTCTCTAAAGTTGGTGAATTGCTGCACAGGCGCCAAAGGACATCTCTGAGACGCCAAAGGCTTTGACTAAACAGCAGTATTTGATGGTCTGGGAAACAGAAGGAGGTGTAAAGTTTCAACACAACTTTCTAACAAAGAAGGCATGAAAATGTCTGATAAAGAAACTGTGTTGTTAAAAAAAAAAGCTAATTGTTATGGTCAAGACCGCTGCCTTCACATTAAAATGTACTTAGAATGAAGCATTGGCAGGGAGTGGCAAATACTGTATAGGTAGCTTTAAACAAGTTTGGTCACTGGTGCTAATTATCTTAGCAGAAACAAAAGAATAGTTTAATTTTGAACTGTTTGACTGATGCTAATTTTGGCACCGATAGTGATCCAAGAACACAAAACAAGCAGGGTGATTTGTAATGTTTGGTTTCACTTTAAAGTGTAATGTTATTTTTTCAAGGAGCGTGAAGAAAAAAAGCAGCAGTGAAAAGAAGATGTAATTTAAGAGGAGAAAGAAGGAAGAACTGCATTCACTGCATTTCCTCTTTGCTTTCTTTCCTCCTTCATGAGACCTACAGCTTCACTCCTGTCCCTGTCAGCCAATCAGGATCACACGTGTTTGACAACAAGAGAAGAGCTGTGAGGCAAGGAAAGCTGTTACATATATGAGACAGAAAAGGTTACCAGTTACGTCTGTGCTGACAGGAAGATTTAAAGGGAGACTGTAGGGCTTTATGGGGCTTCGGTGATTGACGAGGGCCTTATGTTTGGCTTCTGACATTTCGGGTTAGTAGTTTTATGACACAGAAAATAGAAAGATGGTGTGAGCAAAGATGAGAGGGATAGAGGGAGGTAAGGGTGACAAGAATCAAGAGAGGAAAAAGAGGAAAGGAGATATAAATGAGGAAAAAAGGGTGAAAAAGATACAGTATCAACAAAAACTAATGGCCTTAAACATGATTAAACCTAAAGGAGTCCCACAGAAAGTTGAGAGTTGTCCATCACAATAAACATAAGTCACTACAAGGAAAGAAAGTAGGCAAGCGAATGAGTGATTAAAGAAAAAGACACAGTAGGGCAAGATTTGATAAGGACAAATATGTAAAATCTAAAGCAAGAAGAGGAAAGGTGCAATGTAACGAGGAGAGAAGACTGAGAATGGAGAAGAGCTAAAAAGAATAGCGTCTGAGGGAACTTTAGTTATTGAGTTTATGTAGGCAGGTTATAGATTTATAAGGATAGGAAAGAATAAAGAGTTAATAGAATGAAGAAATAAAAAGAGAAAAGAGAGCGAAATAAGGAGCATAAAGGGGAGAAACAAGAGAAAGTGGTCATATGGGATGCAGATGAAGAAAAAATGAAAGGTAATGGAAGAGGAAGGAGAGGAATTGAAGGCTGGTAAGGTTTGGCAAAAAGAAGATTAAGGAGTGGAGATTACATGAGGGAAAGGATTTTCTTACATGGCGAGAGGAAGAAAGGGAGGAAAACTGGGAAGACATGGCACAAGATACGAAAGGAGACAGAACAAAGTGGAAGTCTGAGAAGGGCGGTACTTGAAAAGTATTGTTTCACTTTTTTTTCCTTGGTTTACCCAGAGTGAGATGGTTTGTTGATACAACTGTGGTGAAGATAACGTTTGAAGGAGGGAGAGGAGGGAGGTAGGCGGGGTACTCAGAGATAAAGACAAAGCAGAGGCTGTGATTAGATAAAGATGTTTGGGGACGAAAAGGGATAGAGGAGGTAGCTGTGACCTCTCTCTGTGCCCGTTTGAAATGGATTTTATAGTCAGGACCCCTGCCTGCCAGATAGAAGAAGGTCTACCGAGACAGAAATAAAGCATGTCCCTGTTTATTGCTTTAATCCATCTCTCCTGCACTCCCCTTCCCAATACTCCCACTTCTTATCCACTCACCTTTCTCCAGACGTACACTCCCCTCTCTCCTCCTCTTCCTGCTTCACAGTCTCACTGTCTCCTCTTTTCTCTTCAGAAATTCCAAATGTATTTATATAACCTCATCAACCACACTAGCATGTGTGCATGGCTTAAACTTAAATGTAACATTTATTTTTTTCCATATCTGGAGTTAATAACAGCTTGGATTCTTAAAACATGTCTACAGAGATCTTTTATCTTTTCCCAGTATACTAGAATATCCGGATTTATATATTTTTTTAAAAAGATTTTATGTTGTTGGTTTGCAGATTTGGTGCATTGTTCTTTGTTGCAGTTCTGCCTGCAGTTGCAGTCAGCCGTATGCACTTGCAGTCTTGCATCTTGATCAAATTATAATTACAATCTACAAAAAAAAAAAGATGGAGAGAGAGAGGAACAAAGAATGAGAGAGAGAGGTGCACAAATGGGGTGTATTGAAAGGGGGCAGGGAGTTACATGAGGACAGACAGATTATATTCAGACTCACATAATCCAGTCATTGTTTCTTCATCTCTTTATTGAATCCACCTTTCTGGTCCTGATGGCTCAAATATGGCTTTGTTTGTCCACATCAGGCTGTTGCCCGGCTGCAAATTTGTCTCTCTAATCTCAGCAACCTAAAAGCTCATTCAAAACATATACTGGATATTTATTCTGTGCATTATGGCCTTTCATAATGTGATTATACACACACGCTGTACTTTAAGGTTTTCTTGTAATAGACTCTGGAAGCAAATATGTCTGATCTTGCTCATTTTTCTTTGTTAGTGATTCATTGTTTATTGTGTTATGCAGCACATTTGGACTCTGCATTCACTCTTACACATTGTTGCTCAGCCTCTGACTCACTGTCTGTCTTTTATCTTCTTTCTGCTTCTGTCTCTACTTGTTGCTTTTTAGAGCTTTGTTGTGTAATTGGTAAACAATGTTAAAGTTGTTTCAGTAATTGGCTTTTTGCTTAGGCATGAACTAAAATGTAAAAAAAAAAAAAGCAGTTTCCAGTTTTTCTGAAAGCCAAACCAAGATGACACGAAGATTACTGTAAAGTACCAAATGATTCCCTTTTCTCAGCCTCGGGTCACAACACTGACATCTACAGTTTGGTCCATAAACTGCTGGAAAATGGCACAGTTTTTGTAGTTTTGCCTCTGTACACCACCACAGTGGATTCAATATGTGATTGAAGTGCAGACGTTCAGCCAAAAGTTTTGCAATAACTGTTTAAGAATTACAGACAGTTTTATACACAATCCCCCATTTTCAGAGACTCAAAATGAATTGTACATGGCCTATTCCATTGTTACTCCATGACAAATGAAGCAGACAATGGATGTGAAGTTGACTCAAAGGGTTGACTTTGTATTTTATAGCTTTTCACTGTAATTTTAAATATGAGGCTCAAAGAGATGTCAGTTTAAGTGAAGGAAGCCATCATTATGCTGAAAAAACTAAATAAACCCATCAGAGAGTAAAAACTTTAGGAATGGCCAAACCATCAATGTGGTAAATTGTTAAAAAGCTCAGCAACACCAAAAGGCCTGAAAGACCACAGAAGACAACTAAAGTGCATGATGACAGAATTATTTCTATGTTATAAAAACAACTTCACAACATCTAACCAAGTGAAGAACACTCTCGAGGAGATAGGTGAATCATTGTCAAAGTCTGCAATCAAGAGATGCCTTCATGAATGGAACTACAGAGGGTGCAACCACTGGTTACACTCAAGAATAAGAAGACCAGATTAGACTTTGCCAGAAAACATCTAAAAGAGCCTGCACAGCTCTGGAAAAAAAATTCTTTGGACAGATGAAATAAAGATTAACTTGTGCCAGAATGATGTGAAGAAAAAAGTCTGGAGAAGGAGAGAAACAACTCATGATCTGAAGCATACCACATTATCAGTCAAATATGGTGGAGGTAATGTTATGGCATGGGCATGTATGGCTGCCAGTGGAACCAGGTCACTAGTGTTTATTGATGATGTGACTGCTGATAGAAGCAGCAGGATGAACTCTGAAGTGTACAGGGCTATACTCTCTGCTCAGATTCAGGCAAATGCTGCAAAACCGATTGGACGGCGCTTCACAGTGCAAATGGATAATGACCCAAAGCAAACTGCAAAAGCAATCCAAGAGTTTCCCAAGGCAAAGAAATGGCATATTCTTCAATGGCCAAGGCAGTCACCCGATCTCAACCCAACAGAGCATGCTTTTCAGCTATTAAAAACAAAACTGAATGCAGAGACCCAGAAACAAACAGCAACTGAAGGTGACTGCAGTAAAGGCATAGCAGAGCATCTCAAGGGAGGCAACACAGCATTTGGTCCATGGGTTTTAGACTTCAGGCAGACACTGACTGCAAAGGATTTTCATCTGAGTATTAAAAGCAATCCTTATATTTAAAATTATGTAAGTTTGTCCACTTACTTTTTAGGGCTATGTATAAAAATAAACAATTAATGCAAAATTTTTGTTAAACCCCTTGAATTAAAGCTGAAAGTCAGCACTTAAATCACGTTGATTGTTTGCTTTAAAAATACACTGTGGTGGTGTACAGAGGCAAAACTACAGAAAATGTGTCTTTTCCAGCAAATTATGGCCCTGACTATGTCTAAAATCTAACCATTATTACTTGAATTAAAAAAAACTGCAAATTATCACCATTCAGTGGTGGACCTTTAACTGTATTCATGTACAAGTACCTAGATACTTACTAAAAGGTAAAAGTTCTGCATTCAGAATCCTATGAAAGAGAAAGTACAGCGGTATGATTAGATAAATGTACTTGAATTTTCAAAGTAAAAGCATTTATTTTGCAGATAAAGGAAGCAGTGTTTGATTTTTAATAATGATGCATGTATGTGTATGTAAATATTTAATGTTGTAGATGGTTGATGCATTGCTAGTGCAGAAATTTGTAGCCCCTGCTATGATTCAGATCTAAAAAGCTATGAATCTCTCATTTCTCATAATGCAGCCTGATAGCACCTTTCGCTACTTGGTAAATCTCATATTTTTATATACATTGAACAAATGTTTTCACAGCCTGAAGAGTGCTCCTGTTAAACTGATCTACATTTGTAAAACTGGTGCAGTGCCTCTTTAACTATATTACCATTTGGTTGATAAATCCACCTTTGACTGTATACAAAAATGGGTGTAGAAAGTCGTAACACCATCTGTTGGTTTACACTGGAGCCCGCTTGAAGCCCAGAGGTGCAGCTTATGGTCGGCACCATCTTTTCTGTTTGGCGCTGGGAGCTTAGGGTTGGTATGGTTGCTTCCTGGAAATACTGACTGGTCTGCACATGGGTAACATTAGATACTTTAGGCAAATTGTGCTAACATATTACAATCAGTTAAAACAATAAGCATTCTGCAATATTTCCAGATAGCAGCCTGTTACCATCTTATTAGTGTAATTATGAAACACAGTGGAACCGCTTATCTGGAGAAAAATCACTGCTTGATAGGAATGCGCCGTATTTTCTAATATATATTTGTCATGCAAAATCTTAATATTAATATTATTGCAGTAGACTATATAGTGCAATATAGTATCTCTGCGATGTAGCGGAGTACAAGTATAAAACAGTATATTGTGAAAACAATCAGGTAAAGTAATTTTCTCTCATTTTTTTCTGTTCGTTCTTTGTTCCATCCAACTCTGACCTCCTTGCCTTCTCTTTTATACCTTCATTGACCTTTTTGTCTTTCACTTCTCTTTTTGCATTTTTCAGTAATCATAATCTGGATTTTGCAACATGTCTCCTGAAGATCACTCAGTTCACTGCACACTATAAGTATATTAATGTTGGCGTAAACCCACAGATGTTCTGTCTCCCTCAGCCACACATGGTCCGGGTTTATCTGTATCTGCAGGCAAATCCCCTTCATTTCAGTAGTTTAAGTCTAATAATGAAAAGTAAGCTCTGATGTATGGAAGAAGCTGAATGCACATGGGAATACACGTGAAAAATCAGCTTTCCCTTGACCTGACATCTTTGCTCTTTAACATCAAGGACTGAAGGGGGACAAATCAAAACACACTAGTAGCTCAGCTCAGTATGGCTACATTTTTTTTTATAGTAATTTAAATACAGCTACATTTGTGAGCCTGTTTGCTGAAGTGAGAACTATTACTCTCTTGAAACGTCAGTGATGATCCTTTCAGTGTATAAGAGCTGTATTTCAGAGAAAAGCTGAAGCTGAGTGTGTATGGTCGATTAGTTTCTGGGATGTTTGAAATGAGCGTTCATGACAAAGAGATTTAGATAAGCACTACAGAGCCACTGTTTTAGTTAAAGATACTATAAATTCATGGTAAATATACAGTATATGTGAAAACTGATGGTAGTAATCTATCATTTCCATGTATTTCTACAAGTGAGATAAATAAGTAATATTTCAAGGGTTTGAGTGTCACTGAAGTGTGTTTGTGTGTATTTAAAGTGAAGTATAACTCTTACCATGTGCAGGAGGTCTTGAGGGATTTCTAGTGGGTGGGACTAGGCTTCTACTACTCTTTCTAATGAAACAGATGCAAAGTTGGCACTGATATTTTCAAAAATTTTTAAGTAGCTTCTTCTTGGAATTGAGGATCGCTTATATTGTGTGTTTGTGCATTTGCGGATATCCTGAGCTGCTTAACAATATCAGGAATGATAGTATAATCTATATAAAACCAATATATATAAACTTAGATCCTTTTTGTTTCACCAGGGTGTGCGACCTGTCAAAAATGCCCCATTGCATTTCTGTAAACTGCTTGAAATTTCTTTTAGTGCACAGCGTCAAGAGTCTGTGCATTGCATGTAAACAACAAAGTGAAGAGTATAATAAAAACAGCAATCAGCAGTTATGCCAGCAGTGCAGGAAACGTTGTATGCAGAAACTGTGTGCAAACATTTTACCCAACAAATCAAGGATCCCTTTATATTTTCTTAAGTGAATTTGTTCAAACCTTAGCATCTTTAAACTACATTTATTAAAAAGAATTTAATAGATAACAATATTTAAACCATTTATTTACTAATGCATTGGCCTAATGTACTCTGTATTCATGAAGGTGATGCCCTGTCATCCTTGTTAGATGTCATAAGTGAGTTGACAGATAAACGATGGCAGAATAAGTCGTTGTGGGTTGACAGATCAGGTGGTCCTTATTTTTTCCAAGGACACCCTTTGATATCCGAACTACAGTCCTTTTCTCAGGGGGCACAGCATTCACCACTTCAGTTAATGCAGCTCAAGCCTTATTTTATTTATTTATTTATTCTTTTCATCCTCATTCTCAAGTCAACACTTGTGAAAACTTTGCTTTTTCTACCTTCCATTTTGGACACCACTCAATTTTTTTCACAGCAAATTCATCTGCTTTTTTGCTTTACAGTAGCACCCATGCTTGTCTCTTAGAGCAGCTTTACTGCTTTCTCCATGTTAAATGTGTTTCCATATATAAAGAATTGGGGGCGTGGCAGTACGCTGATTGCAAATAGCGGGAATACACCTGTCAGTTTAAAATGGTCCGAAATCATGAGATGCACAGCTGCTCCATGCCTTTGTTTTCTTTTTGTTTGTCTTCAGGACCTCGACAACCTTCAGATCCAGCTAGAAGAGGTGCGTTTCTTTGACCTGTTTGGATACAGTGAGGAGGAAGGAGGTTGGCTCTGCTTCATGTGTAACAACCCTGAGAAAGCTACAGGTACACGCACACACACACACACACACACACACTCACACACATGCACTAAGACAGGCAGTGAGAATAGAAGGAATGAAGAAATGAGCTCTTATTATCTGAAAATTAAGCCCTTCCACCTTTATAAACATTTCAATGTATAGTTCCGCTCTCATCAAACATCAAATCACACACTTTGCCTGCCACACTACATTCTCGTGTGGTTTCCCCTGAATTGCTCCCATCCCTTGCTATCTTCTCTAAACAGAGGAATGAACAACTAAAGTGGGATTTCAAAAGATTGCTTTCTCATTTCTTGTCATCTCACCGGCTCTCCTGGGCACAGTTTTGTTTCTCTGGGGAGCTCCATGGGATCTTTTCCCTCAAAATGCCTTCAAGGGATATGATCTTTTCCCAGAACAGCAAACTGGAGCAAAGAGCAGCTCTTATGAAACAGCTGCCAGCCTGATCTGAGCGTTGTTAAAGTCACTCTAAGCAATCAGCCACTGCCACCATGACTCAGTTGTGATCACTTTACTTTGGACCAGTGGCCCCCTTCGATGAGCACTTCGTGCTGATGAAGTAAGACTTGGAATAATGACCGAATCTTAAATCCCCTTTAGTTTACTATCTGTGTATTGTCTGCTTGTCTACTCCGCAAATCTCCACACTAAAATCTCTGTTAAAGTCTGATCTTCACAACCTTGGTTTGTGGCGGTGAATCATGGCACAAAGGATTACAGAACCACATGTCAAGGTTTTGAACACCATCTACAGTCAGTTTCTAATAGAAGAAATTCAGGACCATTGTTAGTCTCTGCTGGAGTGGTCAAGCAACAGAGATCACTCCAAGAGCGAGGCATGTGACAGTCTGGGAAATCACACAGCAACCTGGGGATCTTTTAAGCAACTGAAGTCCTCTCTTACACTGACTAATGTTTTGCTACAGTCACTCTAGGGAAAACAGTGGTCAGAGACTGAGGTGCGACCAGAATTATGGCGACCATATGCAATCAACTTGCGATCTCCTTGCCTTTGAAGTGGTCGCTTCAATGACGGGGACCAGGTCTGAGACCACTTGCAGTCAGTTGCAACTTTGGTGCATCAAGACCGCAATAAAACAGGAATAAGATGGAGTCAGTCTGCTATCAGTTTTCGATTGAACTTGTCAAGTTGACACTTACATGCAGTCTGTCTGCTTTTATCAATTAGATGGCGATTAATTGCAGACCTTTGCCAATTTGTCTGAGATTGATTGCAGTCAGTCTGAGTCTGACTGAGACAGGTTGCCTCTCACGAGGTGACCTGTGCAATCACCTTGTGACAAAAATTGGTTTCCCAGAGGTTGAGGGTGCTGCACGCTCAACTTCTGGGCGACGAATTGGCCGTGCAACTACTTGCAATCCGTTCCAGACAGCAAAAAAATTAAATGCAATCCTTCGCCAGTCATCGGTTTTTCGTGGTTGCACAGAGGTTGCCGACTTATTTTTCCTCTTGTGTGACTGGGGCCTTAAAGAGGCCACCATCAGGATAACATTTAAAAACAATGGCGTGCATGGCAGGACTGCAAGGAGAAAAGCCACTGCTCTCCAAAAGAACAAAGTGGGAATGGAATGGTATTGGTTATTGACAATCTCACAGGGGGGACAGTCGGACTGTGGAGATGATTGCTCAGCCCTAGTGTGCATCTCTTTGTCAGCTTCACACGGAAGCAATTTAATACTTATATAAGAGGAGTTAGAAGTAGGCAGTTTGTGGTAGATGCTTTGTACTGATAAAACAAAATCGAGGCAAAGGAGAGAGGGAAGAACGTTTAAAAAATGAAAAAAATGACTGGTTTCAGAAAAAGAAGAAAGCAGAGTGTCACTAATAAGTAGCTTCAGAGCTCGGTCCCTTTCCAGGCTTCACTTTAATAAGGTTTCCAGGCTCTGATGTTTGATGGCAGCCAATTAGAAGCCAGCAGGTATTTCCCAAAATTTTATAAGCCGAGGCAGGAAGCTGTTTGTTGGTGGGAGGAAACAGGCAGATGGGATGCAGTTGAAGTTTAGTGTGCACATGTGTGCGTGTTTATTTATGATATTGTGCTTTGGAGGGAGAAAAGATCAGGTTTGTGATGATTACCTCTCTAGCAGGTTCTTTGACCTAATACACAAAAGGTTTTTTTTTTAGATTACACAGGTATAAAACTTATTTTGTCACAAACAGAATAAATCCACTAAAAACTATTACCTTATTTTTGCATTTATTTATTTTTTTGTCCTTGCCATAATTCTGATAATACGTCTCCATTTATTCAAAAATCCAGAATCACCAAACACATTTCATATGTATGTTGAGTTTCCCCTTGTTCTCTTTGATTTGCAATTTCACATCTATTACAGACTGACTACAATCCAAGTTTTGACAAACTGTTGTTTCTATAGCATATACTGTCAAATTTCCCACAAGGTGGATAATATCACAAGAATACTGTGGCTCATTCCATCAATATTGTGGGAATGTCTGAGTAAAACTGTGAGGAACATTAATGTAAAAGTGATCTGCGTCTGAATGGCAGAATGCCGTCACTTTAACTGACTGATGAAGCCAGCAAGTTACGTTTTCCATGTCTGAAAGGGGCTTCGCATTGATGTTGCAATTGTCAGTACTGACTAAAGTGCATTGTGGCGTAAAGTAAATAAATATGGAAATCAGAAGTATGGCATATTAAAGTGTCATATGAGGTTTTTTTAACTTTACGTAATTAGAAAAATCATGTAAAAGCCAGACAGAGCTGAAGATAATACCTCTATCCTTTGCACATATGAAGACCAGAAAAAAACAATGTCTACGGCAAAATTTTCTAATAGATAAACTACAGGTCTGGATTGGCTGCCCTTCCTATGGTCATGATTACTGTGGACACTTGGAATAACACTCCTCGGTCAAATTCACTTGGAACTGCTTCTTCACAATAATCAGTTTTCCAGAAATCTGACGATTGATTGAGTCTCCATGTAAACGAATGATCTTCATCCATTTAAGAGGAATTCATTTTTATTTGGTTCGTTTAGATGGAAGCCGTCATCAAGCAGAGTTTCTAGGTTTTCATTTAATCTTTCTTTTGTGCCATTGTGTCATCATCAGCTGTACACAAACACACTTATGCACAGATGTAAACACGCACTCACACACGTCGGACTTCTCGGTCTAAACAGTACAAAAGCCGAACGAGCGCCATTCTGGTCAGTTCTGCTGCTCAGAACTAACCAGTGTAATCACTGGCCTAGCTGAATGACTGCAAGGAAGGATGATTCCCTTTTAGATTCACTCTTCATTACAAGAGGATTTAGAAAGGGAATGATGATACCAGTACTTTCCCTGTGGCACTGTGTGTGTAGATACATGTGTTTTATAAAGTCTCTGTGTACTTTTGGCCTGTGATGGCACTGCTGCTCTTCTCTGCAAACCTGTCTGAAGACCTGGACAGTGAATATTGGTACTGCTTTCTAGCCAACCCAGTATTCTTAAAAAAGGATCTGATGTTGAATATTGGTACACTTTTGATTGACATCATTTTTATGCATGACAGATTTCTTTACCCTATGGTCAAAGCAATATCGTACAAATTATTCCAAATTAGACTTAAACAGTTCAGTTAACCCCCAAAACACACCACTGTGACACCTCAGAAAGCTCAGAAAGTGTACAACATATCTGTACCAAAGTCAGGCTCAGACACACCCTTTAAAGCAGTTGAAATCACTGTCAATACACATGTAAAAAGACACAAATGGTGCCTCACTGTTTAGATTACAGCAAACACACACACACATACAGTAAGCTTTAATTAATGAAGAATTGATCTTCTAATCTGCAGGAGACGAATGGAGGCTATTTTTATTCATTCAGACTGGATTTATAGGAAATGTGTTTTACAGCACTTTAATACTGTAGTCACTGTAATGCAGTGTCTAAATCCATGCCATGTAAACATGTTTTCACCAAATGAAAATGTTCATAAAACAAGACCACAATGTGTAGTGAGGGCCAAAAACAAAACTCCGAACCATCCACTGGGAACTTAGTTGTCCAACTGAAACCTGTCCAGTATTTTAGCTTAGGTTACAGTAAATGACAGTAATGACTCAACTCATCTCACTGAAACAAGTGTGACGACTTCAGGTCAGATTTAGTGCATTTTGCATTTGGAATATTTCACTTTTAAACGACCCTATTTTTTTAAATAAATGCATCACATATCATTTACCATGTATGCATGTTGTTCATATTACAAGCTGCACCCAGCCAAGGTTTGACTTTATAATGCTTTATATGGCTGTACTACTTTAAAAAAAAAAATAAAAAAAACTTGCTGACTTGACCTGAGTGACTCAGAGGCTGCACACACATACAAGGAGCTTGTTTCATATTTTAAAGAAGAAAAGAGGGAAAGTTGAAGTGTTTTTCATTGTAAAGGCCAAAGTGGAGTCAGTGGTTACTGCAACTCCACGATACTTTATGATATACTGTTGAGTTTAACTACTGGAATGTCTTTGAAGTGTGCCTTAATGACCAGTTTAGTGTGTGTTTGTATGTGTGGACATGCCTGAATATGGCACGTAGCAAGTAGGCTCTCTTATACTGTGTTCCTTGGGCTGTTGAGTATTTTTGCTTAGACACGAGGCTATTGCTCTCACCTAACTGGCAAACTAACAGCAGAGAATGTTTAAAACCACCAGAAAAGGAGGAATGAGAACATACGCATATAAAAATATATCCTGACTACTACAGTTTTGTCTCTACTTGTGGATTTCGTGCACATTTGCTCATTTTTTGCAAAAATATGGAAAACCCCAAGTAAGAATCATCCCACCATCAATCAGTGAAGACAGAAATTCTCACCTCCAGGAGTTATGTTGCAAATTCAGAGGATTTTCTGGCTAAAGAGAAACGTTCATTACACTGTGAAATTTTGAGTGTCATTACTGTAGATGGAATTTTGAGGCTTAGTGAAATTTCCTTAAATTCAGACAGTACTTCTCAGGGGTGCTATTGAAAGTTCTGGGAACATCATCAGGCGAGATTAGAGAAGCATGTTGGCTCTTACATGGGTGGCTGTCACGTCCTCATCATTTATACAACTCTACTGCCACACCTTCCATCTTATATTTCTTCTCTTATTGAAAACTTTAAAACTTTGCTACAGTAGGACTTATTTTTGCAATTGAAACTCTTTTTAAAAAATTACGGCATTTGTGGTCCCTGGTATGTTGGCTGTGTGTTTATCTTATTAGAATTTTTTTTTTTTTTTTACACTCAGGTCTTGATATCATTAAGATAATCAAGTAAAGTTAAAAAAAGGTTACATGAAGCAGTCTGCTTGAGTATGTAATCAGGAGTAAGATTTGTCTGGAGATCTGAAAGCTGAGCAAACTTTCAGTAAAGGTTGAGTTAGTCATTGAGGTTTTTTTTTTCTGGAAGCAGTTTTGAAACCATAAAGTGAATTGGGCAACGGATAGTGATTACGAATCAGAAGAAAATGAAATACTACTGGTGTGCTGTTTCCTGCGTAAGGGGACACTTGTAGGCAGCATATGGCATTAGGTTTGGTGAAGTTAAATATGAAAAGGGTGCTGGTGGTGCATTTATATAATATATTTCAATAAGGAGAGATCACTTGGAAGAATTGAACATGATTTATTGTGATACAGAAATTAATTAATCAATTAATCTATTTGGCGATTAGACTCCGATGACCCATCACGGCAGAATGGAATCCGAGTGGTGATAGGATTTAGGATAGGACCCCCCGGAGTCTAGACGCTGGTGGTGGTGAAGATGGAAATGAAGGCTTGGATGGGTTCTGAGTGACCAGAGTGAGGTGGAGATGGGGAGGAGGTGGGTTGCACGAGTGAGAGTCTGAAAGACAGAATGGTTGGAGGCTGATTGGCTTGCTGAAAGCAGACAAGAACGTGATTGGATGAGAGCAATGATGTCAGTACTGAGTTTGACAGCGTGGGAAAGAGGAAGTGATGTATAGACTGGACTGACAGGCGGACACCCAAGAAGGTGACAGATGAGTGATTACAGATCTTCCTTATTGAACTTACACATAAGCTTCATTTCAATAAGGAGAGATCACTTGGAAAATTAACATGATTTATTGTGATACAGAATTAGTTCATTTATTTGGCGATTAGACTCCGATGACCCATCCCTGCAGAGCGGAATCCCAATGGTGATAGGATTTAGGATAGGACCCCCAAAAGAGTAAGAGCAAACTTACCGTGGTAAAGAAGTTCAACTCTATAGAAT
>VUQI01049649.1:44323-55407 GCA_015106735.1 Paratilapia polleni | reverse complement strand
CCACATATACACCCAATAAAAAAAAAAAAAAAAAAAAAAGCCTGTTTCAAGACCGACGCATAAATAACTGCACTGATGTAGCTGATCACATTATCAAAGCTATAAAATTCATAAAAGTTGCTTTAAGGTGAAAGAAAATTGAAAAAGAATGCTTCATGTATTTACCTGCTAAAGGACGATCTTATGTGCTTTAAAGATTTTGCCTTTAAACTAATATGAGCGGACAGATCAGAAAACACGATGAGTGAAGCAGAAGAATAAAGACTGACTTGTCATTCACTAAGTTCAGAAGCAGAAACGTTCAATTTTATATACAGTATCTTATGTACTTTCTTGTGTTAAAGGTTTTGCAGCTGCCATCAGTTTAACAGACTTAAACTGTTAAGTCCTCCCTGTCATCTGTCGTTTTACTTGATCAACTACAATACCAAACTGGCTTTTTATAAAAAACAAAGTAGGTGTTACTGATTGATGTTTTAATCGTTAGAGCATACACGAGTGCAGGAATAAATTATTTTAGTGGATGACCACTGTCAAACGCATCTTAGGAAAATAATCTTTACCCAAAACAAAAAAGCAAAAGTTGAATTTTATATCTGAAAATAACCACTCTACACCTAATTGCGTGGTAGGTGCTGGTAAAGACAGGAATTGATGTGGCGTCATAGGAAGCAGCTGAAGTTACAAATTAATCTCATGTCAATTCAGCTGTTGCAAGTGATCACCAAATACAGTAAATTTTACATTTTTGAAAGAAACAGCTATGTTTTTCTTCTGTTTATTTTATTTATGACAATATTAAGAATTCATATCAGAATTTCTTATATTTTTTGTTAGTCCTTAATTAATTCCAAATTTCCCAACTGTAAAAAAAAACAGGCTTGTGTGACTGCCTACACACCGATTACTCATTGTAAACCACAGCTAAGTTTTGGCCCAAACAAAAATATTGAATTTATTGTGTTTTTGTTTAAAACAAATCACTCTACTAACAGGACTTGTTACACCAAAAGTACATATTGCACATTTAAAAATTAGCAAAGTTCAAGTCTGAATCCAAAACACCTTGTGATGCATGCATGTAGCTGCTCCAAAGAGGCTTAAAACCAAATACCGATTGTGAGTGTGGTTTTATAATCAGAAACACACTGTGGAGGCACTTCTTAGCTCTACACAGTAGCCTTAGGATAAAGTAAATGTAATTATTGTGTTTTGAGGAAAATAAAATATATTTTTTCAAGATAAAAGGTGGGGGCTAGAAGTGTTCATCAGTCTTAACTCAATGATTTTGTCTCCACTGGAAGGTACGCTCTGGCAGTTCAACAGTCCATGTGACAGGAGAAAGGCTGTTTGGCTTGCAAGTGTCCCTGCTTGCAGTCTGCTTTATATGCAGGAATGGTCACGCTGGATTTTGGGATAAAAAAGGGTTTGGTTGAGAGTCTTTTATTCATCTTCATTCCTGCCTCTGCTCCCTGGACTTGGAAAGCAAAAGGAGGGATTTCTCTTATCCCTTTCAAATGTCACTTTACGACAGGCAGTCCTGACTCCTCCGCCGTCGTTTAATGCTCACTTCACCGTTGAAGCTGGTCTTCATGCTCTCATCCCCCCTCTTCTTTGTCTTCCCAGTCTGTTCAGAAGATATAGTGCTTCAGGTGAAGTGCAAATAACTACAAAAATATAAATTAAAACCACTTCCTATAATATAAGACTAATGGAAATCTTGAGAAAAAAATTCAAATTGTGGATTCTACACAGCCAAGGAATTTGTCAATTTTATAAGTATATGGCATAAAGACGGTATCATAATTTGGATGATTTAGATATGCAATTTTTATGTAATGTTGCTTTTTTGCACAATCTATTACTTTATGTTTAACAAAGAAGAGTCATCAATGGGTGAAGGAATTAATTTAAACACTAGAGGTCAGTATAATACTGAAGAAGTAGTAAAGTGAAATAGAAAGTGTAATAAATTTAAATGTAGGGGTCATGTAATAAACATCAAATCATTTTGACATTATCCTGGCAGGTAGTGGTGGCTGGATCTCCTCAGAGTCCATCAGTATCTCTCACCATGAAATCCCAAATGGCTGACCATTAGTTAACCAAAATGTAAATTTATATATTTTGAAAGGTGTGACAGAATGTGGATGTGCCTAAAAAGCCTTTAATGCATAATGCGAAATTGTGTTCAGACAGTATTTGCTGAAATAAAACACCTCCACTTCTTAACAATTGTGCAGTTTAGTTGTAGTGGTTGCCATTTTTCTTTACGAAAAGAACTGGAAAAAACTATTGAATATATGAATATTTTTGTTAAGATTATTTTTATTTACTTTTTTTTTTTTTTTACAAAGAAATACATGTGCTTAAAAGGTCATAAATTTGTCAGAAAAGAAAAAAGAAAAGAAAAGAAAAGAAAAGAAAAGAAAAAAGAAAAGAGGAAAACACAAAAACAAGTCAGGCTGACGGTTTAAATTTGTCTACAGACCTTGGCATCCCGTTCTGCAAATTTCTGGAACATGTTGGCATAGGTCTTTTTGTCTTGTTCATGATGTTCCTTAATCTTGCTCTGACAGATGGAAATCTGAGCACGAGCTGCTCTATTTGACGAGTTGACTTGCAGCACTTGCTGAAAGTCTGCCAAGGCCAGGCTGAACTCATTGCGGCAGAGCTGGGCTTCCCCACGACGATACAAAGCCTTCTCATTGTTCTCATCAAGCTCAATGACCTTTAACAAACACACAAAGTAAGTGAACCGTATAGTAATAGTATAGTAGCAGTTAAACATTCATCAGCTATACAGACAAAGATGAATATGGACTGACAGCAGGGTCAGGCAGGTCACCTTGTTGCAGTTGTCCACTACTTGTGAGAACTCTTTTAACCGCAGGAAACACAAGGCCAAATTGAGGTGGGAGGTCAGAATATAGTCTTTTATCTTCTTCTGTCGCTCTGCTCCAGTACAACACTCCATCTCTAGCCAGGAGATGATGCGCTGGTACTGAATGACTGCCTGGTTATACCGCCCTGCCTAATGAAGAAACACAATAACATCTTATAAAGATATAAAGAACAAAAAAAATCTCTTATTGACATAAGACAGCACCAGGACCTGTACCTTAAAATACTGATTCCCTTTATTCTTCACTTCAGCAGACAGATCTAGCTTTTCATTCAAGTCCATTTCCCAGGATTCTTTTCCCTGTGAAAACACAGAAAGTGCATAATGATTTTTTTTTATGTTAAAAAAAGGTAGTAAACTGAAATTAATAAAATAAAATAAAAACAATAAATAAAAATAATAAAAATAAAATCTATGAGATCAAGTTTGTCTTCAATAGTAAACTAGAGCTCACCCTTTGGAAGTCTTTAAGAGTAACTTCATATACAATGTCGTTATCTGGTCCAATTTTGTACTCTGGGTTGCCTTCAATTCCAAAGCCATACCTGTAAGCAAAAAGTAAAAAACACCACCTGTTTATAATTAAGAACAATAACTATTATTTTGAAAAATGTCATTTCTGCATATCAACATACAGTGCTTAACAAATTTATTAGACCGAAAATCCAGCATCACAAAGTGCTTTAATGTGGACTCTTTCCTTTTCACTGAGTTCTTGACGCTTTACCATGTTGAACAGGAGTGAGAAATTTCAAACTGAATTCACATTTTATACCCAAATTTTGAGCCGGCACACTGGACTTCTCTGAGAAGTCGGATATTAATCAAGCATAACATTCAATCATTAAAACAAATTTTTCTGTTCAGTAAATAACTGTAATTTGGCATCTTAATCAAAAAATAATAATGTGCTTTGCTATTTTTTTCAGCTTTTTTGTAAAACTGTAAATATGAAAATTCATGGATAACAACAATAATTATATTTTAGCATTAAAAATATCATTTTGATTAAAGAGCTTGTACATACTGGTGGGTTAACATTACAGAAACATAAAAAACAATTTTGGTAATTACCGGTACTGTTAATTTAGGGCAGCTGTGGCATAAACCTTACATTGGGTAGTGATCTAATAAATTTATTAAGCAACAGTCGACTCAAACCATTTGACATTTAAACTCCAATTTGTGACATAATTTGAGACTGCTGCTGAAAATTCCCCACATGCTATAACTGTCAAAACAAACATTTCTAGTAATATACAAAACATCTGAAATGACGTAAAAGGAACTTACTTTCACTTTTTACCGTAACAGGTTCTGAATTTCTGAATGATGTCATTTCTGGATGACATACAGTGCTTAACAAATTTATTAGACCACCTGTCATAAAAACAAGAATGACCATCCAGCATCGCAAAGTGCTTTAATGCTGACTCTTTCCTTTTCACTGAGTTCTTGATGTTTTACCATTTTGAACAGGAGTGAGGAATTTCAAACTGAATTCACATTATTATACTCAAATTGAGAAATAAGAAATTAATCAAGCACTAAAACTAATTTTTCTGTTCAGGGATGCAAGTAAATAACTAATTTGAGATCTTAATAAAAAAATAATAATGTGCTTTATTATTTTTTCTGCTTTTTGTAAAACAGTAAATTTGAAAATTCATGGATAACAACAATAATTATATTTTAGCATTAAAAATATCATTTGGATTAAAGAGCTTGCACATACTGATGAATTAACCATTACAGAAGCATAAAAAAAAAAGATTTGGGTAATTACCAATACTGTTTATTTAGGGCAGCTGTGGGAGAAACCTTACATTGAGTGGTGGTCTAATAAATTTGTTAAGCACTGTAATTGGACAACTGCTTTCTATAAAGTTGTGTTTGGACACTGGATATATATTTTGAATTCACTAAGCATTTTACTATACATACATACATACAGGTTGACATGTGTACTTTGCAAACAAAATTGTGTACAGCTCTTTAACTGAAACACTTATATAAACCATGAAAGTAAATTTAGTATGTAATGGTATGTAGCCTTTATAGTATAAAATAAACATATTGCATTTAAGGAATCATATTAAAGTCTCTTAACAAAAAAAGAGAGAGTTACAGCAGCAATACATAGCTCTGATTCAGATATAAAGACAATATTTTCTTTTTCAGGTTTGCTCCTGTTTTAGTTGATTACTTGCTTGCATGAACTCAGTATTTACTGTTTTATGAATTCCTAGTATTTATCACTAGTACATTGTTTTGCTTTTACCTGAAGGGATGATGAGGATGGTTGGTGTGGGCAGGTTAAGGGAATGATATAATGTGGTTCATGCAGAGTTTTTTTTCAACATATAATGATATAATATTGTCTGGGCTTTGTTCTTTATTTTAAATTAGGGGGAAATATTCACGAATAAAATTAAATGAAAAGCAAAAAAGATTTATTTACAGGGGGCACAGAGGGTTTGAAATATCAACCAAAAATGAAAAGAAAATAACTAAATGAAAGTAATCATCTGACAGGAATCCTACATTAGGTACCATCAAATAAAAAGTTCCTTAGTAGATAACAACAAACACATCCCACACAGAGAATTACTCACTGTATTTCATCAAGCAAGTGATATGACGTTATATTTTAAGATTTTTTAGGAACTTACTTTGGTTTTAAGTAAAGTAAACAGCACTCTCCTTTCTGCATCTTATCCATGGCTCGGTCCACTCCCAGAGGAACGCCTTTATCTTCAGCCTGACCAACAATAAAGCTGACATCCCTGCAGTCAAACAGTCGGTCACCACACCTTCCCTCCAGGTGCACTGTGAGACACAGGGCACAATTTAACCTATGATGTTGCCTTTTACTATACAGGTCTTTTGGCAAACTGGCACTATATCAATTATTATTTAAAAAACAAATCATGCTTTTACCGTCAACAATTGCTCCATCATTGGGATTAGTGTAACCCTCCCCTTTGACCTTTATTCTTCTCACAATCCCACCATCGCTTGTAAGTACCTCGCCTTCAAACTTGATGAGCTCCATCTATGTGAACATGTATATCATCACTGTACTAAGAAATAGTGATACAAGGCAAAATACAAAATTACAGCTCTGCAGAACTTACAGTAGGTGTGGGAGGAGAATAAATACATAACTTAAAAACAAGTAGGAGTTAGCACTGAAAATAAAAATAAAAAAAAACGCAAGGAATTATGAAGAAATAATAAAGACTATTGAAGATACAATGCAACTACACTGTGTAACCAGGCACACACTGTTTGTATGCATCATACCTGTAGTCAGCCAGCTAAGAAAACCATCTCTCACCTATTAAAAACATCCGTTTTATCCCTTTCATTTTACTGTAGGTAGCTTTAAGGTTGAAAAAACAGTTACAGTTCTACGCTATTCTGTCCCTTTATTGGATCAGAGGGCTCTAGGAGGATAAATGAGAACAAAATTAGCATTTTAATAACCCTTTTAATCTTATTCAACAGTATATAAACAGTTAATGATAAATTAATTTCTTAGCTGAATTTGTCTGCTTTTGCAACATTTGATGAGCATATAAAGTTAAAACTCTTGCCAGAAATTACACAGTTGAATCCCTGACAATAGGAGTAAAACGGGGGGTAAAGCAGTCCTTTTTTATGAATATATTGTGTTTCATGGGGCCAACATGAAAAGCAGAGCACACGGCTAAATCTGTTTTCATTTTTCACAGAGCTGAATTATAATCATCACTGGTCATTGAGGAGAGAGAAAATCTGAATTGTACTCCCACTGAGCTCCAAACAGACTGGTAAGAGTGGCATTTGAAACTATGCTGGCTGTATGACTAAGGGAGATTAAAATAGACAAACCAGTTAATTTTATGACCAGGGAGGTCCATCTGCTGAGACAGACTCCTAAATTATCAAGGTCCCTCAGTGTGATGTTGCATTAATGCATTGCACAAATGACAGCAGAAAGATGACATGCCTACCTCAAATACTACCAAAGAGCTGGGAGGAATTTTGTCTGGATTTCCAGCAGCTCCATAAGCATACTCGGGTTTACACAGTATTGTGCACACCTCTCCTCTCTGCATGGACAACACACCAATGTCCCAGGCCCTGAGGACTTGTCCTGTGAGAGGAAAAAGGAATATTTAAACAATTACAAAGGACTTTGTTTGTTCTTTCAACTGGCTCGAAGGTTATATTACATCATTCAGTTAAACAAATTTAAAGTAACAGTTTTTCCTATACACATTTCAAATCAATCACTTTCTTGCCAAGAAATAGATGAAAACATTGATATCACAGTCATAGCTGTAAATACAAAATATTTTAAAAGCTACAGGATGTTAGCTTAGCTTAAAGACTGAAACAGGGCAACAAATTGCTTAAAGTAACAAAATCCACTTGGCAGCATCTTTAAAGCTTACTAATTAAAATGAGGTCTCAGTTTTTGTTTAATATGTAGAAGACTCTAAGTGATGGAGTTAGCTTATATGGCGGGCTATTCCTTGGTTTTTATACAAATACATCATGTTAATTACTTAGTCTTAGAAGTGCTGATAGGCTAATTTTGTTGTCGCTTGACACAGCGACACAGTTTTTCTTCTCATTCCATACCTAATGCTTAGGTAAGCTAATCTAATAAAAATAAACAAACATGAGAGTTATATCAATATTATAAACTCCCAGCCAAGCGTCCACATCTAGACCTGAAAAATGAAGCCAACACAGAAATGCCAAAAAAAAAAAAAAGTTCACTTGAGGCTTGAGTCAGTTTCCATAGACATGTTAAAATGACCAACGTTACAGCAGAAATAAACATGTTTACAGGCTCTTTTTTGCTAATATCCTTTACATACAGGGTGTATTTTTTAATAACTCACCCATTTAAACTTGTGTATCATTGGAAACAAGGCCACAATAATTTGTACTAAAAGACACTAAAGAGTCCACTGTTCAGCTGGTGATGTTTTTAAGACTGCTTATCTCCAGCCAAAAATAGCATTCAATTTGATACCACAGTGAATTATGGATACACCTTTCTAACCAAGCTGGCTAGCTAGCACAAGGGTTAGCTCTCAACGCAGCTGGTCAACTGAGTCGACCCAGAGCAAAAATGCCAAACTTGAGGCTTTGTAAAGGCAGTCCAAACCAATTGGGTGATATCACAGAGGCTACATCTGTCTTTTTATATGCAGTCCATGCTCTGAGCAAGCAAGTATATATTTTTCTAAAATATACAGTACTGTGCAAAAGTCTTGAGCACCCTTCATTTCTTTATATTTTGCTAGGAAAATGGTAAATAGGCACAACAATTTATTGAAACATTTGCAAATATAAATGGAAATACAGTATATTTCCATTTATGTTAGTATATAAGGCAAAAACAGAGTTTGTACAATTCTAACAAGCTTGAAAATCAATATTTGGTATGACTACCTTTATCTTTCAACAAAGCCTGAACTCTTAGGCAAACTTTCTTGTACTTTCTTTAAGTAGTCTTCAGGAATAGTTCTCCAAGATTGTCAAGTCTTTTACACAGTACAACATACAACTTTAGTTAAGCGAGAGTTATGCAGTCATGCAAGTCACCTACCTTTGCCCACATTGAAGCAAAAAGGTTCTTTGCGCACTCGACTGCAGTCAAATTTCTTCCCAGTGAGCAGTTTCCCAGTGTAGTGGACCGTTACTCTGTCCCCAATCATGGGCTGGTCTCCATCTATCCCTGGATACTTTATAACCTGCAGAAAAAAAGACATGTTTCTACTTCAACTATAAAAACTTTTAACATTTGACAAAGAAAATAAAATAGATAACAGCTGCAAGATCCAAAAGGGAACCGATAAAAAGGAAAACATGATATGCCATATCTTGGAACAATGAGTCCTACTTGTGCATGAACGTCAACAATCACATGATGACAGTACTGTAAATACCTTGATAACTCCTTGGTCTTTATTGGGTGTTACATCAATGCCCTTTGCAGCAAACACGGCTATGGCTGACTGGTGATCCACGGGAAAATCCTGATCAGTGGTCATTTCTGCGTGTGTCAAACCGACAGTGTAACACTGCCAAAGATACAAACACACAAGCCTACATGTTAGCGATCCGTCTACTGGTCATTAAATGTCCTTGTGTCTCATGTTTAAACAGGAAAATAACACATGATATAAATCAAGTTTGTGGAGCAGGGCTAGAAAATCCCAATATAGGATAAAAATAACAATGAGATCTCCATAATCCACCCAGTGAATATGACTTTTTCCTCCACCTTATATAACTTGAAGCTATTTAGAGACACGTGTTCTAAATCAATGTCTTGTAAAAGAAATATATTTACAGTTATTGCTGGAAAAATCCACATCAGCATTGATCCTAGTTGTATAAGGAACACATTTGTAGGCCATCGCACCTTGTCTGATTCCCCCCCACAGATAAAGTAATTACATAACTGTAAATCTAAGTAAAAGAGAACAGCAAGTCACTCACTTCGCTCATTTTATTTTGTAACACACGCTGTACTCGCCGAGTACAGTGTGTGTACATCCAAGACTATTACTTCATGGCCTCTTTATGCTCTCGGAAAATATATAAATGACATCTGGATTTTTATTGGACACTAAAATGAATTCTGCAAAACATCATTCACATATTTTCACTGCTTTATTTTTTAATGAGCCTTTTTAACTTAGTAGAGTCTTCAATTTAAAAGCCTCATATGCACAAGGAAAACACATATAAGCTGCATCACTGTCAGAGTAAAAATTTGAAACAACTAGGTGTCATTTGGATTTGGACCTAACCAAACCTTTTATTGACAAAAAGAGGCTACGGATTATTTGAAATGTTTTAAACCAGAGCCAATACAGTAACAAAGCTTCAGTTTCTTCATACCAAAGTAATGCTATTTTGGGGCACTACTTGGTACACATGGTTTTGGACAAAACCAGTTTTAACAAAAGAAGCCATAATTTTGTGTTTACACAAAATGTTGTGTAAACACAAGCAGCCAAACAAGTACCTTGCCTAAATGCACAAGTATATAGATAGAAAATTACAAATAAATGTGAACAGGACATTTGAAACTTGATGTTAAGGAAACATTTCTGTACCAAAACACTTAATATGCACCCTGATGATAGATAGACAAAGGTTTTCCACCAATAATTTCAACAGCAGCTTTGCCAGATCATAAAAACTGTAATGACATGTTGGTGTTACAACTGCTAAATGTTGCCTCTCTCATCACAGCCGCAATCATTCTCTGCATGCTGCTGCTTCAATACACACAACTACTGGTCTCCCCCTGGCACAATAATGTTGACATTGTTTGAAAAAAGCTATCTAGCTATGTTAAGCATGTTGGCAAACACTATTTGGCAACTGTTATCACATGGAGCAGCTGAGACATTAACACTTTCTCACATATCATTGTGTTCGGGATGTTACTAAGGTTAGCACTTTCAGCTGGAGTTATGAACTAACTTTTGGAACTGAAAATATGGCTTGATGAGATATTACATTTTAGGCACTCCAACAAGTGTTTTTTGCTTCTCAAAAGAGTTACGACACTCAGAGGTGCACTGTCCAGAGAGGCAAACTAAGCAAATGCCCTTTGGTCTCCTTCCCAAAAGCAGGAGTCTCTATTGGCCTCTTATATTGGCACATTTTGCAGTGATAACTACAAACCTCCTTAAAGGGGACCTATTATGCCTTTCCTTATATTCATATACAGTATGCTATTACAGTGGTGGATGCTAATATTAAAGATTCAAAGAGGGGGGTCAGCATATATACAAATAATTCCTATAAGCCAAAACCTCAGGCTTTGCATGATATCCTTTGTATGGTCACCACAGTGGTTGAACTTAGGAGGGTCGCCAAGGCCCACTTTAAGGTATTTTGAACTGTGAACCCTTCAAAGCTATTCAGGTAGTGTTAAAGAATAAGAAGTGTTAAGACTACATGTCTCCTTTAAACCTTCTGCAAAGGCACTATACAGTATGTAGCTGCTGCCTTAAGTAGGGGCCCCTACGTAGACTGAAGGGGACCCACATGCGAAGAATACCAGCTGTTTTTGAATGTGAGAATGTGTAACAGAGTTCTTGTAAGTATTATTGAGTTATTTGTTTATTTATTGTGGTCCTTTGTTATTCAAATA
>VUQI01049649.1:32957-44303 GCA_015106735.1 Paratilapia polleni | reverse complement strand
CCTTAAAAAAAAAAAAAAAAATATATATATATATATATATATATATATATATATATATATATATATATATATATATACTATGATGTCTAATCAAGTAGACTGACTAATGCAGTTATGAATTAAATTTTCTGAGGGTATGTGGGGGGCAGGGCTGTTAGGGTGCTCAGTGGGCTTCTTTACCTGGGCTCCACCACAGTACAGGATCGCCTTTGTAAAATGCGTCCTTTAAAATATTGTTATATTAGCTAAAATAGCCTCTTGATATCAAGCCAAATTGGACTCCAAGTGTTATACTTCATCTGAACATAGTTAAGGTAATTTTTTTTTTTAAAGAAACCATTTTACAGTGCGGCGAGTCTTCGAGAAGCAGAATAACGCATTGCGCAGTTTATGTAAAATTTGTATTTTTCACACTGACAAGCAAATGGAAACACATTCATTTTACATAGGAAAAAGCAAAAAAGTTACTAGACTTCAACTGCTTCAATACTTGATGTTTAAATTGCTCATTGTATGCTGGTAAGCTGATAGAAAAAGGATTTATATAAAGGGAATGTTTGGTATCGTCTGTGTTTATAAGGGGAGATGCTGAAGGTAAGAAATGATCTCAATGATGTCACAAGCACAAATCTTATCACATCGCACCATAATTCTTTCCCAAGTTTAGGTAGCGCTGCCTGGACAGACTGTTTCAAATAGTCAAATCAACTGTGTAGTGCCCATAGAGAGTAATGTGACACAGTGACAAGGATATGCCTGCTGATCAGACTACAGGTTTAAAATTTCCACAGATATGGTTTGAGGCAATAACCTTTCCTCAGGGGCTTGTTGTTTTACCAAAGAGGGACAGCAGCTCTGTTTCCCTGCATCAGTTTTCTGGATTTTTCCATCAGTTGCTCTGTCTGTCTTACGTTATGTTCTGCTGTGGCGACAAAGAGCCTGCAAAGACTAACATTAAGCAACAGCACTTGGCCTGAGTCTCATCAATAAGCAACATGTCCAGTGTACTGAATACTGATAAAGAAATGTTCTTGACCTCATACTAAATGAGATCTTAAGAAACGTAAACTATGGTGCAACCCATCCGCCTCAAGCCACAGGGCGAAACCATAAAGATCTGTATTACTGTCCTTTGCGCTGTTTATTCTGGTTTTTCAGTTTTGTGTCTCCCTCAAAGTGTTTGTGTACTGAGCACAAACTGTCCATCCCTCAGTAGTAGCATCTTGTCTTGTGTCTTTGATATGATGGATTTCATTTTAGATGTAAGTCATGCATGTGTGTGTGTGTGTGTGTGTGTGTGTGTGCATTTGTGTGTCTGAACACAATGTTCCTTCTATTCACAGTTCCCCCGCTGGCAAAGCCTGACGGTGTTCACCAATCTGAGACCCCCTCACGTACAGCCCAGTTTCAATTTTTAAACAAAAACAAGCTGATTTAAATTAGTCAAACCGAGCCTGCATTTACAATGACATTGACATATGATTTAAATAGGGATAAAACAAGTGAGTGAATAGATACATTACCATCATTAATAATTTAATTTCAAGTAAAAGTTACATGATCTATCAATTTTGCCATTTTATTTTTGGCTTTTTCTTTATGAAAAAATATCCAATTATTAAACAATTTAAAGAGGGACAGTGTCCAAACAATTACAAACAATTACAGCACAGAGACAATGGCATATAGGCTACATGTACCTAAACTCAGATACTTTGCAGAGGAATGCAGGAACAGAACACAGTAAGGCAAAGGCACACACACACACACTTCAGCCTATCTGTACATTCGGTCTCATATCCGTACTCTGCTGATTAATGTGTGAGTACACACTGTGCATGGTAAAACTGACATCCTGAACCAAAGCATTGTTTGACATAAGGGATTTTTTTTTCTTTTCACCTCACATCCCTTTGCAGGGTTTCAAAATGATGCAGGAAAAGCTTGTTAAGTTGAAGATTTGGTTTAATGTGACACATGACATTGCAAACCCGTCAGTTTGAACTTTTTTCTGGTGTGAGGCAACAAAGAACTTGGTCACTCTTTAATAACATCTTTCTCAGTGGGTTTTTTTTTTGTTTGTTTGTTTGTTTTGTTTTAAAGACAAGAACCAATTTATCTTTATTTAATATCTCCCATGAGGCAGTCTGATTTATCTCAGGGACCTCGCCTCAGCCTGTGTCCATTTTAGAAGGCCACCTCTGCTTCTGTCTCAAATCTAAATACATGTCCTGTAATGAACAACTGGTCCAAAACAAATGCATGAGCACCACAGTTACTGTTATAATTACCAGAAACAGTTACGCAACCTGCAGTTTATGAAGGTACACCTAGGTCTGCATGGATCTAGATGTAAACTGTCGTCCTCATCCCCCTCCACAGGGACCCACAGCTAAGTGCCACATTCACACACACTTTCACCTATTAACCCACACACACTCCCTTATCAGCCCTTATTTTCCAGGGCACAGTGGGATACAGCTGTAACCTCAAATGCCCCCACACGACAAATTCAGCATCAGTTCTGAGGGTTTTCTATATATATATATATAAAATCCATTGTTTGAGCAGTCTCTAAATACAATGAAGACTAAACCTTCATGATGTATCACAAGTGTTCATTTAACTCAGGCAGGCGTGAACCGAAACCTTATGCCTTAATTAGCTTCTTAATTGAGTCTGTCAGCAGCAGAATAGAGAGGGGTAAATTAAGGCACTTACATTATCTTGTGATCCGTTAATAATAATTTCTTCCCCGAATCGGCCGGTAAATTCTAAAGCGCGTCTCTTTCTCCTAATTCAAGCCCGCCCTTCTCATCTCATATCCATGGTACTAAATGTTCTGCCCATGTAGTTATCAGGCAGCGCTCTTTCAGTCTTGTTATCCCTCCCTCTTTTATCCCCGTCCTCTCCGCTGACGATAAACGTGCCGGTGTAGTAGTAGCCACATGGAGTTCAGACTTCAAAATGACACCGGGGAGACCGTCTCAGGCAGAGGCACACGGAGAGAGAGAGAGAGAGAGAGGGAGAGAGAGAGAGAGAGGGAGTAGAAACGAGTAGAGTTGTGGGAGGGCGTTTAGAGTAAAATTAAGGGCAGGTCTTGGAAAGCAGCCACAAAGTAACACAATGTTCCGGCTGTACTGTAGCTGTACCGCTGCCGCTGCTGATGAGAACACTGTGTTCCAATAGACACCCTGACCTGTAACCCGTTCCGTGCCGAGACGGCCAGGCCGGGAACAGCCTGTACCGCAGCAGGCTGTCCTCTGCGCTCAGCTGACAACACGTATCATCAACAGTGCTGTGTAATAGCCCGCCAGCAGACACAGACGAGGATGTGTAATCACCGAAATAAAAGCACACCTCACTGCCCGATAAGACGCGCGGTGAGACGGATTAGTCTACTGTTTCTGTAGATTAAAAACAAACAACAACAAAAAAAAGTCTATCAGTTTTGCTTATCGGAGACTTTTATGGCTAAAGGACAGTTGCTGTAAGATTTCTATAACTTATACCAGGGTAAGGATTTCGACAAAAGCGCATGCATGTTTGTTTTTTGTTGTTTCCTTAATTAATGCCGGGTAGTAATTTTCCATTTTGGCATTTTTACTGGGTGGAGATAATATGTCATCTTTTTCCACAAACAACCTGTGTTTACATTACTGGAGTGTTTACAGTTTTGGAGAAAGTAAGAAAATCTTTTAATGGGGAGGGGGGGAATACCACTTTACCAAGTTAAATATAAAAATTAAATAAAAATATAAAAAGTGATTCTCTGTCTATGTTTCTTTTAATTTCGAGAAGTAGGCTATTTTATTAACTTTGCAAGTAGGGTCTGTTAAGAAAGCACTTCATTTGAATTAACATAGGCTACTTAGACACTTCCTGCCTTAGCCTAATTAAATGTGTATCTTCTCATTATTAAAGTACAAATAAATATTGGAGTACTTACAGTGAAAGGCCCCCGTCAGATGTCTGTTTAAATGTATGAACACAGTTCAGGTGGTGATGTGTGTGAGATTCTAGTGTTGGGAAGTTTATTGCATCATAAGCATTTTATTAACTCTTGTTTTGCAAGTCAAATCTTTGGAACTATGTGTTACCTCAAATATAGGCTGCAGGCTATCTTTACCCATATGACCTGTGGTAAAAAAAAAAAAATTAAAAAATACCCATCAGTATTAAAAGCACAAGTACTCAGTGTGAAAGAACATAAGGACAGTCCCTGCCAAAGTGCTGAATGATAAGTAAAAGTAATAAACCAAGGATAGGTGGTGAATATGTGTAACTATGTCTTTTTCTGTAAATCAAACATTAACCATCAAAGACAAGAGTTCTGATATTTTGTAGTAAAACATTCAGTATTTTGCTCTGAAATGTAGCTTTGATGTGGATTCTCATTGAAGCACCAGTAAATCTAACCTAACCCATTACTGTAGCCTAATAACTGCTATATCATCAAAGTAAATTACAACAGTAAAAGTACTCACTGTGAAGTGCAGTTCCTCTTAAAGTGTTCAAAGTTTCATTAAAGTGAAAACCTAAAGAAATCAACCTTGTCCAAGCATTGCTATGTGTAATTACTTCTTATAATAAGGCAGTATAAACGCGTTATGTTTTATGAGTCATTTATTAACCTCGGAAGAAAAATTAGAAACAAGAAAAACAATTTTTTTTTAGTTACTACAGTTATGTTGACTCATTACCTGTGGCTGTGGTGTGATTAAAAGGAGTGTTTTGTTTATTATCGCATCCAGAGTTAATATGTTAAGTATTTTTCACATCTCTCTGATGAACTCACTCTTTTACTGAAGCATACATTGGGGTGTGCAAGAGCAGCCAAAAAAAGATTTTTATGGCTTCGCTTTTGTGCTTTTGCAGTCGAAGATGCAAAAGCACATAAACAGTGCTTATGAATACAGCATGTTTTCTTGTATTCTTGTATTTATGTTTGTGACATTTTTTATGCATTAAAAAAACTTTAAAATATGGCTTAAATTATTGGTGTGATTACATCTTTGGTGAGAAGTTCGCCAAGATTTAGTCATGTGAGACAGTGAGAGAAAACTTTTTTTTATTGAACTGAGACGTTCTAAGAGTTAACACTGCTTCTTCTCTCTAGTGGATGAATCCCACCATTAGAGGTGGTAAGGACGCTGTCTGACCACACTGCTGGCAGACAGCAGGCAGCTATTGAAGGGAACATGATGATCCTGTTAATTATATAGGTGACATAACACAAGTGAACCTGACTCTTCAAACCCAACAGGGGTATTGTCAGCCGGATGAGTAATCTTCTGAGCATCTGGTTATCGGAAGAAAGTAGGTTTCACACACATATGTTTTAGAACATTTTATTACAATAAAATATGTTATCAATAGCACAGAAACAGAAAGATGTGGTTGTGTGATCTAAAAACACAACTACAACCTCACTATGCATCACCACCCACATGAAGCCATTCAAATAAAACTACTGATTATTTCAAGCAAAACACCACATAAGGACAGTTAATTCACAGGCCCAGGCAGAGGTTTGTTTGTTTATTTTGCCCAAACTCATGAACCCTGCCATCCTGGTAGCTTTGTCTGCCCTTCTTCCTGCACTGTAATGCTTAACTGGAGGTCAAAATGACCTAAACTGGCTTGGGCTGAACTGAGATGCATGAAAAGATTTGTATAGTGACACAAGTGACACATGGCTTGAGATATTGTTTTCCTTCCTGAAACATCAAGAACATCTTGTTTCTGTTCTGGTGAAAGCACCAGCCTGGTGGAAAAAAAAAGAAGAAGAAGAAGAAGAAAACTAGATGGTTAAAGGTTATATCAGCGGTCTGTGGCTGTTTTATATAAAGATAACGAAGACATACAGTCATTACTTATATTTAGAACCTTTTGGGGGTCTTACTCCTACTTACCTGCTAGGTCATTTTTCTTCAAAAAGTAATTTAGTCTTTGTTGAAATAAACCAGTAAACAGGTCTTTGTGATCAATAGATTGACTAAACATTGTACAAAAATCTGACAGGCAGTTGCAAGAATATATTTGTCTGAATGAGTATCTTGGTGTAACC
This sequence comes from Paratilapia polleni, assembly GCA_015106735.1. NCBI lineage: Eukaryota > Metazoa > Chordata > Actinopteri > Cichliformes > Cichlidae > Paratilapia > Paratilapia polleni. Next base: position 38,233 of record VUQI01049649.1, on the reverse strand, counting down.
AGAAGCACGCGGGTGAGTTCATTCAGGGATACCGGCTGCACAGTCATCAGGAAGTGAAACAGAACAGAATGTGCTGTACTAATCTGATTGAAAAACACTGCACTGAGTGGATGCTTGAAAAAAAGAGATGATTCATTTAAATAGCTACAAGGAGAATCCTATGCCAGCAGGGGGAATATATGTACCAAAAAACAAACACAGCTCAATGCTTCATCTGGTGAAATAAAAGGCAACTGTGAGGACGAGGTTAAAGAAGCACTTGCGCTCACACAAGCATGCGCGCTGCAGCTGAAGGTTGAGCAACATAATGCTCTTTGTTTGTGTTCTAGGCATCCGTGTTACGTACATGGGAGTAATCTCCTGAGTGATCCCTTTTATCCCTGAACTTTTGCCCCCTGAAGCAAGAGTTCCTTACTGCTGTGTCTGCCAAGGACCCAAAATAAATGACTGAGAAACTGAACGATGAATAACAGGAGTCCTTTTTGCATTATGTCAACACAAACCTTAAATGGCTATATTTTGTTGCCGTTATAGTTCGGTTATGGCGTGTTTTATGTTATGTTTGACATTTATCAGTTTGTACCATCGTTCATTCTAACTTCTTTTTTCTTTTTTTTTCAATTAAAAGAAAAAAACAGGAACTTACTGCTTTGTGTGGAGTCCTGGAGAAAATGAACCATTTTTAAAAATAATTTCAATTCACCTTGAAGACTTTTCTTTACATCAGTCCTTGTACACATTATTTGGACCCGTTAAAAGTAATCTACTACAGAAAATATCAGATTGGAAAGAGATTGCAGCCATAAAGGGGATTTATTTTTTTTTTTTACACTTTAAAAATCCCATGTAAGTCTCTGGGATTCAATAGGAAAGGGTTTCTTTTATTTAGCTTACATTAAGTTCATATCAATGAGATGAACAAAATTACAGAAACACCTGTCAGTATAATAAAACAAAATTCAAAAGCACCACAAACTGCGTCATTCAAATGAATAATGACACTGAGTCAATACTTCCCTTATACTCTTCTTGAAGGGATGATGTATTGCAGGGCTGTTGTGACAGACTGTATTTTCAGCTATGTGTACCTAATAAAATGGCAGGTGACGGCATGTGTTCATGCACAACCCTTAACACGTGACACATTTCCTTATTTGGTTTAATAACAATGCTTTATGGTCCTTTCCACATTTTGTCACCTTCATTTAATATGTAAGCACAGTTTGTGGAGGCGGGGGCATCACTGCTTTAAATTATTTCTTACTTAATGAGGTTAAAAGAGGTCAGGAGGCAAACTATTGAAAGGATAACAAATGCTTTATAATTACTACACATACAGCAGAGGGGTTTGTGGGACTCCAAACAATGATGATATTATGTCAGTGACAACAAACTTGTGGTAATGAGGGTTATTATCCTCAATCATTTCATATTGTATCAATTACTGAGAGGTTTAGCACACAGCAGTTTCACCTGTCATGTCAGGCGATCATTAATCAAAAGCATGAGGCACATTTGACTAATTGCTCAGGAACTAATTTGAATCCGAACAGCTTTATCTGGACAGTTAAATCACAACACAGTTGCTACAAACAAGACTAACACGATTGTTGCAGAATGGAAGCGAAACAGGATGCTTCAAAATAAGTTTAACTGAAACATTAGTGCCTCCAAAATGTGTCTAATTAAATATTACACATAAGGCTATACATAACATGGTATAACAGGTGAAACAGAGTACCCTGTTCATGATGTCCAGCGTGGAATAAATCAAGACTAAATGAACTGCTAATCTTTCTTTGTCTGTGCCACTTTGTTACGTGAGGTAAGGCTCATGGTCAGAGGTGTACAAAGACTTTTGTTACACAACTACCCTGTTCAGCACTGCATCTTGAATGTGCCTCTATACGGGAAGTGTACATACATTATGTACACGCACACCTGCACACTTCTAAGAGGTCGCATGTGTTGAGCAATAACCCTGTCTGTTGATTTACTTATGTTCCTATGTAACCACTAAATGGGAGGCAGCTGTTTTTCACTGCTTTACCTTCTTAAGGTCAAACTGAGCAAAACTTGTGTTTCTTGTCACAGAACATAGAAAAATCATATATCTGTCCATTTTATACACCATAACATAAACTTTTGCAGTAATTTTTCTCACAATGTAGACAATATGCTTCTTGTTTGAGACTGTGTTTTTTCTTGTCATAATAGTGATTGCAGCCAAACCTTAATAAGTTAATCAAATTGTCCGTGTTCTCTTTGGTTTCCTGTGTATGCAGTTAAGTTTCTTAATCCAGGAACAGTCAAAGGGTCAGGTTCCTGACAAAGGCTGAGGGTTTGTGAGATGCTTGAAAAGAAGGGAAGATGGAGGGGAAAACAAGACCTGCTTCACAAATTTGAATTATCTCTTACATCATTGGGCCTTCAAGAGTTTGAAGGAAACAATGTAAAATCCTTCTTTGTGGTAGAACTGCAACACAACTCACAGACATATGAAACACTGGATTAGAGTGGAGTAGAAGTATAAAATGCAGCATAAAATGAAAAATACTTAAGAAAAGTACAATTATAAAATTTTCATACTTCAAATGTGCTTATGGGCTTCTGAACAGGCATCCCTGCTTAATGTATATGTACTGTATGTATGAGAAAAAATGGCTTGGGCTCAGTTATAAATATCATTTGAGTGCCTCTGATAGCATTTGTTGTTTTTATTTAAATATTTTTGCCTGATTTTCTTCAGTTGCATCTGCGCTTCTGTTGAACAGCTTTAATGTTTTGGGTTCTTTTTCTTTGAGGAGATGGGGTTTAAAATATCGCAGTAATATGGACATCTTGACATGTCGTCTTTTCAAGGGTTAGCTTGACATGGAGGAAGAAAGGATGATTTTTTTTTTTTAAATGTATTTATTTATTTATTTATTTTCAGGCAGAAGAGCCTTACGTGTTTACACAGGGGAACTCTAGTATTCCAGTAAATATCTGTAAAAGATTACGCACAAGGCCGGAGGACACAGGAACAAGAACAGATGTTAAGAAAATCTCCAGCCTTGTAGCACAGATAAGGTTTGAAATGAAAAGCATCAGTAAGAGGACAGAAGAGAGAGGATAACATTTGCCCAGAAAACCTACAGCTATAACACAGTGTTTTTTGTTTTTTTTACTTGCATTTTTTTTAAAGTGTTATACTGCATTATACAGAGTAATACTGTGCATACTATGCATGTACAGTTAGGCTATAGTTTTGATAGTTCATCTTGTATCCCCTCTTCCTTATAATACACCTATGGTTGTTCATTTTCAGCTATATAAATAAACAAAACAGTGCCCAAGGGTTTCATTTTAACAGTGTAGATGTAAATTAAAGTGGCTTGGGGCAGAGATGGGGTTGCCTACAGCCCATGCAGGATCGGAAGGATTATGAAGGTTTACACAATGTGATATTGACTTGGTTCACTTTAATTAGGTTATAACTTTACCATAAAGTCACTAATTTTACAATAACATGAAATAATCCAAATACAGATGATGCGATGGTGCACACATGTTTGAAGAACAAACTAAAAAAAAGACCCTTGCTAGTAAAAAAACAAAAACAAAAAACAAAAAACAAAAAAACAAAACAATCAGATAAACTTTTTCTAAACCTTTTCTGGTTACATTATTCTGTTACCAAAACTTGAAGATGATACCCTGTAGCCAGTTCAGAATGTTGTGGGAGACTTTCCCCTGTAGTACAATAGGTGGCGCCGTGTACATTTATGGTCGTTTTACACGGGTAGAAGAAGAGCTAGCTTTCCCTCTCTTCCGCTTTACTTGAGGCGCTAAGTTAACAGGCTGGGCCTGCAGCTCATACAAGCGGCGTGAAATCTGCTACCAACCTTGTTGTTGAGCTTTAGCTTAAAAAAAGGTGAGCTGTATTCCATGTACGTGTATAGGTTTGGTCTTCCTCGCGTTTTTCGTGTGAATTCTGTTATTATACTGATGTGGTTCGTAATTAATTTCCTTTTAAACCGTTTCGCGGTAATAAATGCTAAATTTGCTAGCGTAACGTTAATGCTCGCATGGTTGGTTTTGGAGGGTGGGGAAAACTTTGCTGCATTATTTTTGGAAGAAAATTTAGACTAAGAAGTAATGATGTTATGTAATAATCAGAGAAAATTTCATTTAAGCAATCTAAGAGTATCAAAATGTAATCTAACTTTGCCTGTCATCATTCAGGCCAAAGCAAGCTACTTTAGGTTGTGTTAGCCTGGAAATGTGTAGCCAGTATTAAGGCTCAGGTCTCTGATTTAAAAAGAAAGGAAAAAAAAAAAAAAGCCGCACTATTTTTCTAGTTTATTAGATTCTTTTGGCCCAAAATAACGCAGTTTAATGCACCATCCTAACCTTCAGGGAGTGTTAAAGAGATCCTCCAATCAAATAGAAATGAAGGGAAAAACCCTTTGCCTTTGAGTATTTAGTTGTTTTTTTATCATGGTTGTGTAATTTAAAAGATAATTTTAACGGGTTACAAATTCTTGAAGTCACATCTATGCCTCCTAATTTATTGAAAAACTATGATTGAAATTAAGGACTGTTGCATTAGACTGCGTTATAAATAGCTACCCAACGAACTGTAAACTGCAAAAACTGTAAAATTTACTGTTATCACTAGCAGTCAAGATATGTGTAAACCTGAATGACCCGCTTGTGGTTTAAAAAGGTTTCATAGTGCTCCAAAGTGAAGGCATACATAGGCATTCGCTGATATCAGTCAGATAACATTAAATGGGGCAATGCATTTACTGTACTCAGAAGTATTTGACTGTAACAGTTTCTTGTCCTTTCTTTCAGGGACAGCAGACTGTAGGACTTCACCAAGAAGATAGTTGAAATGGGAGGTATGAGACTCATTATCTAGAAAGTTACTCACATAACTTTTCTCTCTGTGTTTTACGACACAGTAGGGAGGTGGCCTACTTCTGCTATGAAACAGTGTGGGACACGCTAGGTGACTGGATAAAATTACTGTATTTGCCAAGTTAAGGGGGTGTGTCCACCAAAGTATTTTTCCTGAGGCCAGCACACTTATTTTTTTTAATAATTGCTTGGAATGGGAGCGGCACATATTGATGCTATGCTAAAAACGCCAGCAGTGTGACAAGGCACTGAGCTTCTGTCCTAAACTGTGTGCTTGGCATGTTTTTCTGGTTGCCGGGACTTGCTGTTCAACTTTGGGTAAAATGCTGACACTTTTTACCTTGTCAAAAAGGGTTGGGTCGGATCAA
>VUQI01049649.1:0-32937 GCA_015106735.1 Paratilapia polleni | reverse complement strand
GTTGGGTCGGATCAAATACCAAGCAGATCAGCCTTCTCATACGAATTGCACACATGCTGGAAAACATCTGAACAACAATGGAAGAGAAGTGAATATTGCTAGTCTGAGTGCCCATGTCTACCACTATATCGATGTTAAATATGAAGGCCTAGAGGAACAGTTTGTTCACCATGGGTCCACCAGGTCAGCAGCAGTCAGCTAAAGTAGATGTTATGTATCATAGCAACCAAGTCGTCTCAGCTGAAAATGTGCGGTGCCTTGAAAGTGCTCTCGAGCATTCGCTGCTGGAAGTTTTCAGAGGAGTGCCTGGCATTATCATTGGGCAAAAAGCATTTTGCCGGACACAGCCCCTAGTACAAACAGTGCAGAGCTAACTGATACTGACTACACTGAATCACTTTAAGTCATCAAGAGACCATATTCTTTAAATTTGTGCAGTTATCTGCACATACTCAGCAAGAAATTAAAGACCAGTTTTCATGAGAGGTTAAAGAAGGGAAAAACATTTCTGCTTTTGCCTTTATTCAGTTTGGTGACCCAGCAATTGGAATGCTATGAGTGTTTTGTATGTTGGTTGCAGCGTGTTTAAAATTAGCTGGTCATGCAAACACTTGTTTTTTTTTTATGATCTGACACATTTAAAAACCTCAACTGCTGTGGCATGTCATGGTGGACTTATGCTGTTGCATGAATTTTTTTCACATGCTGGCTGTGTTACAGCTGTTATCTCTAAGGAGTACTTCACAGCACTTAAAGCACTTACTGTAAACTTAGCTCAGTCTACCTCCATGCTTCTCAGTCTGTTGGTGGAATAAAGGTCAACAAGACATGGCATCAGCAAACTTTATTTTCCCTGGTTAGCTACAGAATTTCACTTGAAAGATGGAGGTCTTTTAAAATAAACTTGCTTGCTTCACTGGCATAAGTCAGCTTCTCCTCTGTTGCCATTATGAAGACACACTGCTGGACGAGTAGTGCAAATTAAGAGGGCCGGCTCTTCTTGCTTTTCGAATATAGCCAAATTCAGCCACGTTTAAGATATTTTGCTTATTAGATCCTAGTGTTTTATATATTTAGTATTCATTTTTAACTCAAAGAAATAACTGTTTGTGTAAAACTGCTGTGGAGGTAGATCAGTATGTTAACTGTGCAGACCAGCCAAAGACAGCACGTTCATGCAAGATTAAGTTTCTGTTTGTTGAACAGGTTTTTGAGAAATTATCTGTACTTTTTTCCCTTGATGTGCTCCGTGGGAGACTTGCCATCTGCTGAAGGACCTCTTGTCCTTGTGGTTGAAGATGGGTCTTGATGATTGATGTATGTTTGAGGTTGCTTTCATACTGCAGAACATATATATAAAACCAGTGTGTTGTATTCTGTTGGAGAATCTAAACATTCAGATTGAGGGGAAAAAAACATTTGAGCAGAAGGCCCAAATGTTGCTTTTTGGTATTGGTCAGCAAAAACGTAAAGATTTGAAAGAAGGTAAACATAGAATAGTTTCAGATTAACTTGCAAATCTTTGATGGATGATTCAGAATTTGTTGTACTCATGCATCCTTCCATGTGTCTTTCTGTTTCTTTTGCTTTCAAGACCCAGCTTTTCATCGAGACTGTCCCCTCGACTGCAAGGTTTACGTTGGGAATCTAGGAAACAATGGAAATAAGACGGAGTTGGAAAGAGCGTTTGGTTACTATGGTCCTTTAAGAAGTGTTTGGGTTGCCAGGAATCCCCCAGGTTTTGCTTTTGTAGAGTTTGAAGACCCCAGAGATGCATCTGATGCTGTGAGAGAACTGGATGGCAGGTAACTCTTTCAACATGCTGTATTTCTTAATAGTTGTTTTTCAAGTGCACGCTTTTGGTTTTTTTTTGTGTGTGTTTTTTTTTGGGGGGTACACTTTTCCACTCATTTGTTTATTTCTGTTCAGAACCATGTGCGGCTGTCGAGTACGTGTTGAGTTATCCACTGGAGAAAAGCGCTCCAGGAGCCGTGGCCCTCCTCCATCCTGGAGTAGATACCCTCGAGATGATTTTAGGCGACGTAGTCCCCCAGTTAGACGCAGGTATGTATTCCCTACTTGACGATTATTTTACAGTTTTTTTTTTTTGTTGTTTTTTTTAAAATTTTGTTTTATTTTTGCTTGTTTGTTTTGTTTTTTTAAACACAGTCTCATTTGCAGTGTTCAATGAGAGTACAAACGACAAAGCACGTATTCATACCTACACACTGTAAGGATTTCTTGGCTTCTCAGTTTGGGAAAACAATTTTTGATCGACAAAAATCTAGTCTGTTACTATCTCAGACTAATTTAAGCTTTGTCATAGTCTAAACTGAAGCCAAGCAGGGAGTCAAGTTTTTGACTGCTTTAAGCTTATTGTTAGCACACTTGTGTTCTAGATTTACATTTTAAAATTAAAATTACTTTTATTGCATATAGTATGAGTTCATCTGTAGAAAATCTGTGGACCTGGCTGCTTCAGGCTTTGATAAACTGATGTCACTCCCTTTTCTTTTATTTCTTAACACACACACACACACACACACACACACACACAAAATATCTGTGGCCGTATTCACAAAGTGTACCTTATGAGTCCTCCTAAAGGGAGCTAGAAGTCCCGCACTAAAGTGCTTTTTGCTCATACACTGCAGCCCAAAACCTTTCTTTGGATGTCTGATTGTGCCAGTGTGAAAACAGTGCAGGTAGTCTGGTGAATTCACATCTAGCAAGTCATCCTGTCCTGCCTCTTATTCACGCAGCACTTTCGCCAAAACTAAACATATTATTTCTTGTTCTGTGCTAGATGTGAGAGGTTAACTTTAGCCAGTTTCTAACCTGATTCTTCCAACATTTTGTGGAGTTCATGTGAGAAAACAGCTGGAGTTTTGTTTCAAGAGCCAGGAGGTCATGGCTTGCATTCATTATAGATATGCTTACGGTAGTTTAAATGACTGAACTTATTATACTGTGTCTGCAGCAACTGATTGACAGGTATGATGTAAACTGTTTTTTATACATGAAACAAACCAAAACATTGTGGTTAGCTGTTTAATAAGCATCTTATATTTTTTGACCAAATAAGTCACACTTTAGGCCTCAGTCACACAGGTCTAGGGACCAGTCAGTGACCGCGGTGGTTACCAGGGGAGAAATGTGAATTCCTTGGCCAGTTGTCTGGCTTTAATTATTTGATAGTTGTATTATGATTTGCTACACTGTAGTTTATGTTGGATAAACTGGTTTCTGAGTGCATTTTGGTTTGATAGTTCTGACAGGCGGCTGAGATTGTCATCAGGGTTGAAAACTGATTTTAGTGCAGGTTGTCTGAACCATCGAATCAGGTGCTTTTTGAATTTAACAACAGGAGATGGTGTTGCTTTTAGTTCAATATGCTCTTTTCAAAGCTCACGTGGGAAAAAGGCAAATTAGCAGAAGAATTTCATTGATTGTGAGCAGGTCTTTGTGTCATGGGAGTCTTATCTACCACCTCTTGGCCACGTTTACATTTAGGCCTTCGGATGTTTTGTGAATACGGCCGCTGATCCTATGATGATTGAAGTGATCATTTTTATGGAAACTTTCTTCATTATTTTATCATTTCAAGGTTTTTTGGTTTTTTTTGTTTGTTTTTTTTTAAATCAGTGGCAGCTTATGTCAGCAGTTAACCCTTTTATTAAAATGTAACTGTTAATACACCAAGCTCTACCAGAGTGATATTGTTTTACGACCACATCTTAAGAGGCACAGTTAGCCCTTCATCTCCCATCAAACACTTTTTGTACTTAAAGAATTACATTCTGCAGGTGTAAGTTTTTTTTTTTTTCTTTTGTTTGTTTTTTTCCTGAGTTCAGTTGCCATCTATTAATAAAACTGAACCCCGTTTCAGAGTCACCACCACGCTTCTCACCATCTGAGTCAGTCAACTAGTCCTCTTTCAGCATCATGTGACTGCTGACCAGTGAGCCCAAATCAGCTTGGCTGGTGTTGTCACATGACCCAGGCGCACCGCCAGTCGTCAGGTTCCACCAAGCTTTTGGTTCCTGAGCATGCAGTTCCCAGCATCCTCCTCCTTCCTCCAACCTTTACCCAATCAACAGCGGTCCACTTCACATTATCAGCCAATCAGCGTCTTTACTCTTTCTATTCTCCAAACATCTACTGTATCAACGGGAACAGCCCTTGGCTTACATCCCTTCCCATCCCCCACCCCCCCCAAAAAAGGCAGGGAAAATCTACAACTACCCCCTCGAACCAGCCACCCGGCAACTTCATATCTCCAACATTTGCATCTTGTGGCAAATCTTCTCTGCAATTCGACCTCCCTCACCATCAGTCTGGCTTCCTTGCGTCATTTCTATCTTGTCCAAATCCCCCAAAAATAGTAAGTTTCTTTTATCCTGCTCTTTGTAGTTTTAATGCTTAATCTAGCTTTCATAGCTGCTTGACAGTTTTCTTCAGCAGTTATGTAATTTAGAGGAATTTCAGTGCAGAGCTGAAAAAAAAAAATCTAAAGGTCAAGGAACTTGACCATCATTCTTTAATTTTCATTTGCAAAAATGAACTACATTTATCTGATGTTCACTGTAATTGTGCTACTGAGTGCATTTTCACGGCTCGACATTAAGCTATCTTGAGTGATATCCACTTTTGTTTTGATGCTGACCCTCTTTTTAAGTGTTAAAAACCCTTTACATGCAGGTTATTCATGTTTTTATTGCCGCAGGATGTGCCCCACATCCAGGTTTTTATGAACTAAAAGCAGAAACAATCAGTGTCTGTTCCTGTGTCTGAGCAGGTCCAGTGTAAGAAGTAATTTACTTTTTGGGAAACATTGTGCACAAGAAGCATTGCAGTAGACAGGTGGTTGAAGAATATTTTTAATCTTATTATTATTTTTTTTTTTAAATAGCCATCATATAATTGATTTGGCCTTTCTCTCAGATGAGTCTTAATGCCGAGCCTTGATTTTGTTTTATATTCTGATATCTGGCTCCATGATCGGTGCTTATTGGACAGTTTCCTTGTAATTACTTGGCCTTGATGCGGTTCATGGATGCAGATGATGATTCTGTTAACAGACAAGGAAGTACGTGTAACCACGTTTCCACATGTAACCCATGCTTCTTTAGGCATCAAGAAAACAAAGTGTCAAAAGTTTTATTAGTGATGGGAAGTGTTAAAAACTCTGTCCTAATGTTTTTTTCCTTCGTGTTTTTTTTAAAACGTCCCCTACACTATAGGTCACCGAGGAGAAGGAGCCTCAGTCGCAGTCGCAGCAGGTAGCCATATCGCCATCTGCCTTTATTTAAACCATGCATTTATCTGTGATAAATTATAAAAATCATTTTGCTTGAATTTTTCTTCAGGTCTGTTTCAAGAGATAGACGCAGATATCGGTCTGCTTCCAGAGACAAGAACCGCAAGCGCTCAAGATCCTTCTCGCGATCAAGGAGGTAGATCAAAGATTATTGTATAGTTTTGTTTTTTAATAATTTTGCACTTACTAACTAGTTGATTTGTTTTACAGTCGTTCCCGGTCTAATGAGAAGAAATGAAGATCTTGGATCGCTCATCCATGGGATTATGCTATGGTTACAAAAAAAAAAAAAACAACATTTTTATAGTCATGTTTTCTTTTTAGATTTTGTTTGCTAGCTCATGGCATTCTAAAGTTGGCCAAGTTGGGGTCATAATGGTCTGTTAAATGATCAACCATGGAGTAAACTGTTTCTTGTCACTGTTTTTTTTTTTTTTTTTTTTTTTTTTTTTTTTTCCCCTGCTTATTCACCATATTAACCATTTGTATGTTGTGGTTTTTAAATTTATTTACCCCTCCCCAGGTCATTCTTCAATCTCGAGATTACAATGCTTTGTCTATGAGTGTCATGGCCTTTGTAGCCATGATCTACCCACTGGAGTACATGTTCCCAGTCATTCCCTTACTGCCAACATGTATGGCCTCTGCTGAACAGGTAAAACTCAACATTTTTAATGGATATGTTTTAAATAAATATGTGATTCCCCTGTATGTGCATAACTAGTCCCCTTTATTTGTCATTTCAAATTGCGTCTAACTGGTATATTTTCTTTCTACGACAGCTCCTTCTTGCTCCTACTCCCTACATTATAGGTGTACCAGCCAGCTTCTTTCTCTACAAATCTGATTTCAAAATGCCAGACGATATTTGGCTTGTTGACCTTGACAGCAGCAAGGTCTGTATATCCTCCTCCTCGTCTTGTTTTGTCTATTTCATGATGTTGTGGTTATGGCAGATTAACTTAATATTTATTGATATTATTTATGAGTACTCTGTTTTTTTTTGTTTTTTTTAATACTCAAATATACTGCAAAATAAATTAAGAGGGCTATTCTTGCCTTCAGGTTATAGCACCTACCAATGCAGAGCTTCTACCACCTCTTCCAGAGCCTGAAGCTGGCGAACTTAAGAAACATCTAAAACAGGTAATGTATCCAATTTGTTTGATTCCTCCTAAGTTTTTATCAGTATAATTTTTTCTGATTCTGCTGCACTGTGGCAGCCAGAATCAGAATTTTGCCCCAAAAGCAGTGGGACTACTGGCACACATGAGCATTTTGCAGAGAAATCTCTGGAACACAGGTACTTCTCTGGACCTCTGAAGTTTAATCCCATGCCTGCTAGTTAATCTCACTCTTGTATGAATGTAAAAACTTGTCTTTCAGCAGTGTGAAGAGTAGGGGCTTCCTTCTTCATCAAAGTTGTATGTATTGTAGATGAGTGTGAGAGCATTTGAATTTGGTTTTGTAGTGCACTAACATAAACAAACTTTTTTTTTTTCTTTTTTCCCCCCTTTTTTCTGTGCATGCTCTAGCTCTTGAAGGTAAAATCAGATACTAGGTCCCTGCTACCCAGGCTAAATATTTAGTGTTGCTGGTAGCAACTAATTTGCTGCTGTAACCTGATTATCTAACATCCGAATCTGGTTCTGATTCATGGAAACACAGCACTTTTTGTAAGTTTTTTTGAAAGTAATACAAATGACATATCTCACAAAATCCTCTTACATCTTAGACAATATTTAAGATACCAATATGTCTTTACTTCTACGGCTAACTCTTAGATGGCTTTAGCTGCTGATAGTCAGAATACCATGCATTCTTATTTTCCATTTTCAAAAGGTAAGTTAATACAGTCATTTTGAGTTTACTTGTTGCCATAAACTCTCCTATTTGAACAACTGCAGGGACAAATGCCAATATTTAATTTCCATAGTAAGACTAAGAAATGGAAAAAAAAAATACTAATTAGCTAATATTCACTTTGTAATCTATGTTTAAATGAGGTATGGACATCACTAAAGATCGTAATCCCGTTTAATGAAACAATGGTATTGTTCTGTAGTTAGTCAGATTTTCTTTTCTGCATGGTCAAAGGGATTCCCAATAATGATAATAATATAATCATTAAATTTATAGAAATTTTCAAAAAAAAAAAAAAAAGGCAATGATGCTATCTGTAAAATTCATTTATAAGTTTGTTTCTGTGTTGTCTTTATTTAATTAAACTCAAAATACAAATGCATAAATGTGGTGAGCGAGTCTGTAACCATAACTGTACAAAAAGCATATCAAAACACCAATTTGGCATTTGATATTATCATATGTCCATTTCTGGCGCAATATCAATATTTCATTGTAAAATATTACCATTATCATTAATACTGTCATGACACCCCTGCATTGAATAAAACCAGCATAGACCTTTTCTCATATTATTATTTTTTTTCAAACAAGTTAAAATCTTTGGATACACTTATTTGGTTCATTCTGCCTTGAATCAGAGCCAGTTTGTTAGCTGTGTGTGGTTATCATCTCTTTCCCTGCGTGCGGGTGTGTGACTGAGTGACTGGTGTGTACTTGTAGGAGTGTGCAAGGGTCCGTATAGGAGTTGTATATTTGGTAACAAGCTCACAATGTTGATATGAGCAAATGTCACTGAATATGGTTTGAGTGATTATCTGAAGACTTTGATGCCATAGCTGAATGCTGCTGATGCTAGAGTGTCTGAAAATACTTGCACTTGTAACTGGATTGCCACAATAAAGTTGTTGTAATAACCAACAATTTTTTGTGTACTTTCACAAGGGTTGTATTATTAAAGCTTACCTGACATTTTTTTAAGGATTAGAAGTTAATAACAGGCTTTTTCTGCTACAGGTGTTTTACTGTGCAAGTATTTTATTTATTTCTGAAAAGATCTGCTGTTTTGTGTGTGTCATTACCACTCCATTGTAACCACTGGTTTGTAACCAGCTGGTCACCATGGATGGCCTTCATGTATCTAGTAGTGGCTGGATTCTGTAGGTGAAGTCTGTTTTTTGGCCATGTTCTTGTTTTGCCTCTGTTTCTCTGTTTGTCTTTAACATCAATCATAAAAGCATTTCACATTTTTCTCATCTTCCTCTGTCTCTCTTGCTCTGACTTTGTCTCACATCACTGTCACTCAGTCTTGCAAATTCTCTTGCTCTCTGGGCTGTCCATCACTTTTTCAGAACAGACACAAATGAATATTTTCTTATCTCCTTTCTTCAGTAAATTGTAGAAATGAAAGTGGAAATGATAAAAGGTCTCTCTGTCATTGCACAAACAAATCAAGAGGAACTTTTTCCCTCATGATCTTGGATATTTTTGACTTACATTTGGGTGTCACCAAAATATATTTATTTGCTCTCAGCCAAAAAACCCCCCCAAAAAACGGACAAATGGGGAAGTGCCGTCGAAAGGAGATACAGAAAAGAAAGGGAAAGGGCCATGGTGGTGACCCTTCCGTCATGCTGTTCCAGTGTCAGTCACGAAGTTGTCATCCCAGGCCTTCATGTGATTCTCCTCGCATCTCTCTTATTCCCTTCCTAGTGTCTGGTTAGGTTGACCGTGATCACCCAAAAGCAGATCTTCTCCTCTGAGAATAAGGTTACTCATTTCTCCTCCTGTGGAATGTGTCATGCCCCTGCACGGATATCTTCTCTCTCACATTATTTTGCTTGTCACTACTACTTGTCTCCTATTCTCAAGAACAAAATGCATAACAGTGTCACAGAATGTTGCCAACCAGTTTTTTGATACACTGCTTAGCTCTGGCTTGAGCATGACTGAATGTGCGTGCATCTATCTTGGCATCAGTGAGTATTCTCGTAACCAAAACAAGATACTGTATGATGAAGCTGATCACTTTGACAAAGTTAACATTCATCCAGACGCAGCAACTAAATGTTCCATTATGCTAAGCTAAACATTGACTCTTGAGTCTGCAGCAGTCCCCTCAAAGCAAACCTACTTCCCCTCTGCTCCTCTTCTCCAAAATGACACACCCACTGCAGGCATCAACATGTGGAAAACTCATCCTACGTTGTAATATTTAACCTTGGTATAATATAAAGGTAAAGTAAAAACCTGGGTTGGGACTCTGGTTTATAATCTCACGTTAGCACAGTGCTAAGTAGCAGAATTGCTTATTATACTATAGGCAAGTTGGGTCACACCTTTAAATCCCCTTTTATTTCCATTCTGTCCTAAGTATAGAATTTAGTTATACTAAATGTTGATGCCAAATGTGGGAGTGTTCCATCACACTGCTGTGTTTTTGTATTTAGAGCCACTGCTGTGTTTGTAATTGACTGTTTGTAACGGGTACCTGTTCTAGGCCTTGGCCAGCATGAGTTTGAACACCCAGCCTATTCTGAACCTGGAGAAGTTCCAGGAAGGTCAGGAGATGCCCCTGCTCCCACCTGGACGGGATAAAGCGTCACCATCCTCCACTGAGTTCAACCCTCTAATTTACGGAAATGATGTTGATTCTGTGGATGTAGCCACCAGGCAAGCATTGAATGTCCCTTTCCGTTAACTACCTGTTGGGGTTTATCACCATCTATATGAGCTTATATGAACATTGAAGTCACATTGAACTTCAAAACAAAGTTAAACAAGAAACTTTTTTGTCTCGCAGGGTTGCCATGGTACGATTCTTCAACTCTCCAAATGTTCTTCAGGGGTTCCAGATGCACACTCGCACTTTGCGCCTCTTCCCCCGGCCAGTGGTGGCTTTTCAGTCATCGTCTTTTCTTGCATCACGGCCACGGCGCTCTAGCTTTGCAGACAAACTTTCTCACACCCAGGCAGTGGAGTTCTATGGAGAGTGGGCTCTCAATCCCACAAACCTCGCCTTTCAGAGGATACATAACAGTAAGACTTGTTAAAGATCATAATAGTCTTTTATATGAATGTGCAGTACAGAATTTGTGTTAAATTCAATTGAATGTCATTTTTCTGCACCCATCTGTTTTTAGATGTGTTTGACCCCTCCTTAATTGGAGACAAGCCCAAGTGGTATGCACATCAACTACAGCCAGTGGTCTACAGAGTCTATGATGGAAGCTCTCAACTGGTTGAGGCTATGGCTGGCCCCTTGGAGGATGAGGGCAATGAGTCTGACCCCACAGACAGGTAAGCTATAAAAAAAGTCTTTCTTGGTGTGTTTAGTTGGGTTTTGTTTTGTTATACCACATGCTTGCAATTGGTGGTTTCACTTTGTCTGCTGTTGGTAATGGTAAATTCACTTTGATGCAGTGGCAGTGACAGTGATGCTTACGACGACTCCAGTTCATCCTATTCCTCACTTGGAGACCTAGTGAGTGAGATGATTCAAGGTGACATCCAGGGAGACACACCAAGTATGTGTTTATTTCGTCCCAAGATACACTTTGACCATATTCATACCATTTCCTTCGATGTAATATTTAACCTTGTTGTCTCAGGCTTGGACCCGCCCACCCATGCTGCACTGGGAGATGCTAGTGAGGTTGAGTTTCAAGACTTCCACGACTTCAGGGAAGGCCATGGCTCTGATGGTCCACCCAGTGGGGACGGACCTACCGAACCTTCTGATGGACAACCTCTTCGCTCAAGCTCCAGCACAACTGCAAGCTCAAGCCCCAGCACAATCATCCAGGGAGTCAACCACGTATGTGATCATTCCAGTTAATTTAAAGATTAAATAGCCTTTTGTAAGCTGTACTTCTTTCCCCTCATCTTCTTTACTTTTGGATAAACTAAATGTATGTTTTGATGACAAGCTTGTACAGACCCTCTTTATCTTTGTGTTTGCAGACACAATTTTTAATGTGAGCTGTATGTTTTTCAGCGTCATAATTGTGTTGAAAAACACATTAAGGGACATTTACAGAACTCCTTTTCATGTGTGTTTTCATTTTTCCAGGAGCAGGGGGAATTACCTGAAATTGAAGCGTCAGCAAGCGCTGCTTTACAGAACCCTGTCCCTGGATTGGCCAGTCAGCCGTTCCTCAGACCTGCAGCTGATGCTGGTCTGGTGGAGCATGCCAACAAAAAGCAAGAGTATGACAACCCATACTTTGAGCCTCAGTATGGCTTCCCCTCAGAGGATGACCCTGATGCAGAAGAGCAAGTGGAATCATACACCCCTCGATTCAACCAGAACCTCAATGGCAACAAGTGTGTTAAACTTGTTCATCACTTGAATGAATGCATTATCTTCATTCAAATGGGCTCTCTGAAGGACCATGCAATGATCTCTTTCCAAACCCATCATGTTGGAATATTCTCTTCATTCATGGTCTTGAATCATTGGTGGTGTGATGTTATATGGTGTGAATGCTTGAGAGTTTCCCGTGGTCTATGCATATGTTCCTGGGTTAAGGATGCATGGTAATGTCTTTTCACCATTTGTTTCAGGGCACAGCGTCCTTTACGCCCCAGTAGCCTGAGGCTTCCAGGAGAGTCTGATGGGGAGGGAGACTCGCGCAACAGCTCACCAAACTCCACCATTTCCAACAGCAGCAACGATGGATTTGGAGGACTCATGTCCTTCGCCAGTAAGAATATTTAAATATTATTCTATTATCAGCTAAATCGAGGTTATGAAAACATGGAAACTCTGTAGTACTTTTCCAGCTGAGTTCACCCATTCTTAAAGACTTAAAGGGCTAGTTATATTTGCATGTTCATGTATTCCAAAAACATTAAAATCCAGAGGACAGGGAACATAACTGCCTAGATGAGAGTTAACACAACTCCAGTTGAATATGAATGATCTGAATGTGCGATTAAAAAGTAACTGTATGCCGCAATGAAGAACAAGCTGCTAACGGGGTCAAAAAGATCAGATGATAAAGGTTGAGTTGATGAGGAACATTAAGAGGTTTCATTCTATATGACCTCTGTTTTTATGAAAAGAAACTCATTGCTGTTTTGATGAGCGTAAACATGTTTCTCCAAACTTGATAAGAATCAGTTATGTTAAATATGGGTGAGCGATATAACCTCATAATTATATCGTGATATTTTTAGGAAATTTGTGATAACGATATTTATGGTGTTTTATCAGTGATTGCAGCTTGCAGGCTTTATTAGTGTAAACAAAATGAAGAGCATTTTCCTTCCTTCCTTCTTTTCCAGTGGGCTACTGTCATTGATGACAGACTACCTATTACAAAGTGTGAATCTATTGCCACAATATGCAAGCAGCAGCACTGCAGTGCAATAGTAGTGACACAACAATATATACAGTCACACACAATGACACATATGTAAGCACAAAACTAGCCTAGGCCCTGTTTTCAATGGAAATTTTAAGTAAAAGTGTAACGTGACTGCTTAACGAGCTTAGCCTTGTAACTCTTCAGGAGCCTGCACAATATTGTCATAAAATAAAATTGAAATTGAAAAATATTTTCTACCTGCGATGTTGTATCTTGAGTCGAGCTTTTTAGCCAGATGCTTAAAGCCCTCCTTTTCCATCATCAGCAATTTCCGTCCATCGTTTGCTTGTCCTGTCATTTCATCCTGAATTTATGCCTCCATGGCATTTCACAGACATGGCCAAACAAAATGTTTAAAGTCTGTATGGCATATACATATTATTTAGGTCTGGAGAGACATGGATGTAAACTGCAAACTGACATCTTGGAGGAGGAATTCAACCAAAAAGCAGTATTTGTAGTTTGATTTTCTTGTCACTCCTTTTACAGGCAATCTGTACAAGAACCACGGCACAAGTTTCAGCTTGTCCAATCTTGCCCTTCCTAACAAGGCAGCAAGGGAGAAGTCAACACCTTTCCCCAGTCTAAAAGGTAGAAGAGCACAGCTAATCCAATCACTTTTACAGTTGTTCAATATACTTGTCTGTTCATTGTAGTTTCAACTGTAATGAGAAGAATTGGAATATTTTTTTTGTGTAGGATCAACTGGGAAAAACATTAAAGAATAGGAGTCAGGGAAAATGATTTTCATCATCACTTTTATTTTTTTTGTTCATAACTGGCTTCACATTTGCAGTTATCTACCCAATTATGCCATTTTTGTTGCTTTAAATTACACTTGGATATTCTAATATCATTTTCTAGTGTTTTTTTAACATGAGTATTGTTGTTTGATTAATTTACTGTCCTTCTCTGCCTTTTCTTTTCTTTTTCTAAATCTAAATCTTTTTGGGGTTAAAAGAATATTTTAATTTTGATATTGAGGAGGAAGTGGAGCAAGCAGGTTTGTAGAACTGTTTTTGTAGCCTGACTTTCCTCCCTCTGAATTGCCAAACATATATGGCACTATTTAAAGGAGAATATTGAGGCTCTGTCAAAGAAGAGTTTTTCTCTCAAGAGTCTTAATAGGAAAATCCACTCAAAAACAGACTTCACATTTGTTATTTTCATGGTCTTGTGCAGTTTTTGCAGAGATGAACAACTCTTTGTCAGTGTTTCCCAGGTTATTTATTTAAGTCCCCTTTTTCTTGTATAATGTACCATTAGCCGCAGTAGGTCATGAGAATGTCTGTCTTTACAAATGTGTGCTTAGATATCATTTGAAAGCAGATAAATTTGGTTAGTAAACTCTCAGTCTTTCATGATTTTTAGGTTTAGGAGCTAATGAATTCTGTTTGGGCTGGATTTTCACTTTAACTGAGAGAAAAAAAAAAACAGGTGAAGCATGGTAAACTAACTCAATAGCTCCACTCCATGTGGAATAGCTGCCATAGTAAATGTTCTGTTCCTCTGATTATGATGTGTTTTGTCTTTGTCCAGATTCCCCCGAAAGCCCGGGTATGTCATGTCTGGTGTGATAGTTTTTTAGCCTCCTGAATAGGCATTTCTTTAACCTTGAAGTGACCTGTCCTTATCTTACACTGCTGTTTCTTAGCAATAGGACTAAGATATGCCTGTAACATCACTGATCTAAATCCCTGCCCCCCCCCCGTTTCTTGGCCTTCCCTCCTTGTATGCCTGTTGGGAGTCTTTTTGATGCACTATGATGCACGCATTTATAGTCAAAAGTTTTCTGTGACTATAATCTGTTATCAGTGTGGCATCGACTCATCCTTATCACTTTGAGAAGGATGTTCAGTCCTTTTACATATTGTAGTAACATTAAAGTCTTCGAATGATCTGTCCTCAGTGAATGCAGTTTATCTTCTACTGACCTCTTGACTCTTAACTTATTGTGTTACTTGCTTGTTTGGTGGCCTTTTCCTTGTTGATATAATTACCCATCTAACAAACATTATTGAAAGTATTTTGAGGATGACAAGTTTTCTACTTCAGTATTTTACTGCTTTCTATTTTTGTGCTTTTTGTGCTCCAAACAAGATAATCTGCCCAGTGATAAAATGACATCATGCACATGTTCTAAAGGAGGAACTCAGTCCATTACACTAGATTTCCACTGTCAATGTTGAACTGTTCAGCATTATTCACGTGGTTCAGGCTACTGATGTGTGCACAACAAAGTATGAGCAATACCCTGCTCTTACTTGGGTACTGTAAATGTTGAATGTGGCATTATTCATTTTATCCAACATTTTCAGGGTCAACACCATCATCAGTACATACTGTGTATTTCTCTTTTCTGTCTCCCCTTTTTTTGATATTTTCTTTTCCTCTTTTTTGACGCCATGTTGAGTGTGCATGTGTGTTGTATTATGGGTTGATGTTCAGACTGGTTGTGTCTGGGCCGGTGTCCCTCTCTTTGTCCACCTTTCTGCGGCACTAATTCTGGGTTTTGTGTGCAGTATTTGGGCTAAATTCTCTAATGGAGATAATTACAGAGGCCGGCCCGGGGAGCGGAGAAGGTGGGTTCTGCCCTTTTATCGCGTGAGCTGCATGCTTCTCCAAGCCAGTCAATTACATCTCCCAGCATCCCGTGTGTCTCACTCCATTTCAGTCACTGTGTTTGTCATCAAAGGTCCAGTGGAACATTGAGTGTGTTGTCTTACCACACTGCCATTCATAGTGACTGTTCTCTTTCCTCAGACTAACTGATCACTCTGCAGTATGTGTAATCTCATCTATTTCACTAGCCACATCACAAAGTTTCAAAAAGAATATTTCAGCAATCACAGAAAAAAAGTAGAGCAATATATTATGTAAGTGTTAACCACAGAGCAGCAAACGAAGCACAAGACAGAGGACAGGATGTAAGAAATGCAGAATAACAATAGAAGAGACTAATCTACCAGCATCTGCTGTGTGTCATTGTTTTCTTGTCCTTCAGGCTCCCACATGGTACAGATGGGGTTGGGCTGAATCGTGCTGCAATTGTGTGCTGCACAATGAGCAGTGACTACATCAAAATTAAGCAAATTCTAAAACTAAAAGGCAGTCTTTTCTTATCATGAACCAAAGTAAAAGTTTTACAAGGCAAGATACTGGTTGTTTTTTTTGTTTTTTTTTTGAATTCCGTATTTTAGACTGCATAAGGCATGATGCTGTATATGTTGTGGAACGTTTTGTGTGTTTCACAGGAGTTTGGGGTTTTGGAAACAGAGTTAATGTTTTTCAGTATCTTTGTCAAGATACTTTATATAGCACAATTACAACTGTACTTAGTTTTATTAAAAGCAGCATACTGTGTAATTTAAAAATAGAGTACATTATTCAAATTCTATTGTCATTGATATTATTCTTTCTTTTAGTTTCTATATATGACATTTTGAGCATTTATAGAGCATCAAACAGCTCTGTGGGAGTGGAGTGGAGTAATCAAAGCTCCTCTGTTTTGTGTGTGTGTGTGTTTGTGTGTGTATGTATGGTTTTTTTTTTTTTGTTTGTTTTTTTTTGCCCCCCCCCGAGCATCTCGTTGCGAGTACATGTGATCTGTCAACGGCAAGCCTAGAGGCAGGGGCAAAAGGTGACGTGAACCATGGTTCACTATACACAGGTTAAGCGAACTGTGATGCGGACTTGAAGCAAACCAAACTCAGACAACCTTCTGTGGTGTTCTAAGTTTGTCACTGACTAATTTAGTTTGTTTTAAGGGCTAAAGGAACCAAGTGTAACCACCCAAACTAGTAATGCCCATCCTTGTCGATGAAAGATGCACACCAGGTTTTCCTCTGTATCAGGTAACCTGTCACGTTGCCATGATCTTATATTGCAGAATCATAAATGATCCCATTCTTAGTCGGAATCTGACAGTGGGAATCTGGTTCATAAAGTTGATCAGCATAGATGGAAAGCTTATATTATAAAACTTAATATACTGAGTTCACAGGGTCTGTCTCCTAAAAGCTTTTCTGTGTTTTCTCTTTGTTGTTAGGTTTGTGTGTTAATGTAAATGGTCTTCTATCCATCAAGTCAACCAAACACTGTTTAGGTGTGCTGGTATGCTCCACAGAAAGCGGATAATAGTTTAATAGTTTAGTTTAACAAACTCATTTTGGGGATTTTGGTGAAGCCCCTATTTATCGGTGGACCAGCCACACTGATATGATAATGTATAGAAATGGTGAATGAACTGCTTATAAAGCACCCCTTTACCCTTTGATTTACAAAGTGCTTTAGAATTTTTGCCTCTCATTCACACACACTCACACACCAGTGGTAGTGGAGCTGCCATGCAAGTGGGTTGACTGCCATTAGGAGCAAATTGTGGTTTGGTATTTTTCCCAAAGACATTTGACAGGAGGACCTAAATGGTAACTCTGCTTTTATTTTAATTTAATTCATTTTTATTTGTATTGCGCTAGTTTACAACAACATACATCTCAGGACAGTTTGCTTTGTGAGGTGAAGAAAGCCCTTACAATAGAGAGATACCTAATGATTCCCTTGACAACAGTGAAGCAGCTGACTCTATCACCTGTGCCACAAATGATCTCTTAACTATAAATTATATCCTGATATTTTTTTTACAGATTTGTTTTATCTTTATGAACGTGAATGAGTGCTTCTGATTTATTGACCAAATTTATTATGATTTTTTTTTCCACCTGGCTTGGTCAGTGCAGGCTTAAAATCTGATGATGATTTCAACCTGACCTGGTTGTATAGATGCATGTCACAACACTTGTATTCAGGTTGACCTCACTTCCATCTCTCCCTTGTTACTCAGTTTGACCAAGCATTTGACCCCTAAAGTCTAGTTCCATTTTCTAGCTTCTGTGAAAAGCCACAGGAGTCTATCTGATGTCTACTGGATGTCTTGCAAAAAAAGATCATGAAAGCTTCCATCTGTCCAGATTCTCCACTGGGCCTCCTACTGTTTGTTACCAGCAAACGTTTTTAATTTAGCCTCAGACCTATCTGTCCATATTCATGGTGGACACAATCCATACGTAGTCTCCACCCTCTTTGTGCAGCAACATTTATCATACTCAAAAATCGACTGTGAGTTTCAAGTGCTGTTTCAGTTGCCATCCCTTCCACAATAAATCATAAAGCAAACACAGCAGCTAGGAGTTATTGGTTTTCAGATGCATGCTGAAAATTTCTTCTTGTGCAATCACAGTATTGATGTGCAATAAAATCTCAGCAATAGTAGTAAACAGTAGATCCCCACTGCCGTATAAAACTGAGAGTAAAACAGCTTGTGATGACGGATCAGAAAAGATTTCTATCC
The DNA here is from genome assembly GCA_015106735.1 of Paratilapia polleni. Classification (NCBI taxonomy): domain Eukaryota; kingdom Metazoa; phylum Chordata; class Actinopteri; order Cichliformes; family Cichlidae; genus Paratilapia; species Paratilapia polleni. The sequence goes on along the minus strand of VUQI01049649.1, from coordinate 15,032 downwards.
TCTTCTTTTAGGGGGATGCTCCTCACACAACCCAGCCTTAAAAAATGCTGAAGCTTGATGCTCTTCACTGTGTTACATTTGTAGGGGTGTTTGTGGGATTTTTAACGGCCACCATCTTTTTTTGTATTGTTGGTTGTTTCTACCACGACATGACTGGGTTTGACCATTTTACTTCCAGATGAGTAAAAGTAGAATTTGTGAGTGTGAACCAGTGCTCTGTGTCAGCAAATGAAAGGAACTTGGGCAGATGCTGGTTTGCCTAAGCAGCATTTTTGTTTAGAATCATTCACCCCTCACCAATTTTAGAACTGTGCCACCAGACAGAGCACAATATTGGCTTCCTCCAGCCTTCCCCATATTTTCATTATTTCTGTGTGCTTTCCATCCACTCAATGTAATGTTTTGTTTGTTTGTTTGTTTGTTTTTTTCATCTGTGTTGACGAGGAGGCATCTGTTGTATTTGAATAAACTTTATTGGAATTGTTAATGGACATAACCTAGCAGGTGTTCCAGGTTTGCATTCAGCGTGCGCTCCAGTGCATACAGGATTTGTCATAGAAGGCTCGGGTTCTTTCGATTAGGAAAGGCAGGTTGAAATATGTGGTTTGAGTGAATACAATATACACATTTATTAAAAAGCACTGCTCTAGATGGGACAGGAAAACAACAACAAAATATCAGACCAGTGGAAGTTATTTTGTTCTGAAATGCCTGAATGTGTAACGGCATGGTGAGGATTAAATGTAGTGTGCACAGTTAGGTAGAGTTAATGATTAAAAAACAAACAAAAAAAAAAGAACAGGGGTCCATCGATGACCATCTTAGTAGGTACTGCAGTGGTTTGGACATTGCAATACTAAGACTTGCATTAATGTTTTGATCAATATAATACATGAGTAAAATGACTGACACAGCCCCAACATCTACTGCATTGTAGCATCCATTAAATCATGTCTTTATTTTCCTTCATGCATGTTATCACTGATGTAGTTTCTCTGCACACTGTCCTCTCTCTGACCTCAAATCACTACTCTGCTAATGTGTGATGCCACCACCAAGAGCACCATTTGGACTCCTGTGTGTGTGTGTGTGTGTGTGTGTGTGTGAGTGCAGGCATCTGCACCATGCCCCTGTTTGATTTGTCCTTCACTTCTCTTGTTGTAAAAATAGACTCTAGCAGCTCCAGTAATTTGTCTGTTCAGCAGTAGATAACCTTCAGTGTCTGTCCTCTTCACGAAGTGATGTAAACTGCTTTCTTTCCTATTTGATGTTCAGTCTTATTAAAAGAGCAATTTGAAAGCTGTTTTTTTTTTTTTTTTTTCCCCTGGATTTACAATTCCTGGTGCCTTTGTGTGAGTCTATTCCACTGCTCCTCTGTGTAGCGAGCTAGTAGTTTGCAGTTTATGTTTGGATATTTTGTAATGTTTTAGAAACTTCATTGTTTTGGTTGTTCTTCCAGGCACACGTGCACCTCGAGCACTTGTTGACCAGAAGTCTTCAGTAATCAAACACAGTCCAACTGTGAAAAGAGAATCGCCTTCTCCTCAGGGTCGAGTAAACAACACAAGGTAGTAAACGCTTTCAGATTAAAGCACAAATATACCTTCTTTTTTTTTTTCTTTTTAAATTCTGTCATATTTATTGAAGGCTACAGATTGGGCCCATTTCAAGTGTTGGGGAATTACCTGTGTCTGATGAACATGACTGAATCTGTCTCATTTCCATTCAGTGAGAACCAGCAGTTCCTTAAGGAAGTAGTGCAGAGTGTTCTGGACGGTCAGGGAGTCGGCTGGCTCAATATGAAAAAAGTGCGCCGCCTTTTGGAGAATGAGCAGCTTCGTGTCTTTGTGCTGAGTAAACTGAATAGAGCCGTCCAGTCGGAGGAAGACGCCAGGCAGGAGATCATTCGGGATGTGGTGAGATCTTTGTTTTTGCAATCCCTACTGTAAACAGATGGGTAAAAAAGTCTTTACAGCAAATCCCTATGATGGAAGAAATAAATGCAGCACTTCGACCACTAATTCTAGCTAAATTATTTTGTGCTTTTTATTTTATCATTGATTATTGTTGTGTTACATTAGGGCTGGTGCTGCAAACATGTTTTATACTGCTTATTCATTTCTCTGAGACAAACGAATAAGCTACAAACTATAGCTCAGTTTGTGCATAAAGAGGCGTTTTGATGCTGTAGGTTATTAGAAATAAACTTTTACAACACTGTTGGTCACTGTAAAGTGAACTCATTGCACTTATTTGTACCAGGATTCTGACTGACAAGAAAGTCTAGTATTTTTAAACTTGGGCTATATTTTCCCATCTCCTTGGGTCTGAATTATTAATTTGGACAAAAAATGTTTGGAACCAGTCCAATACTGAGCAAGAACAACATAAAACAAAGTTGTGAAACAGCTGCAGTGTAATCCCATAGGGCAGTTGTTTGCGTCAAAGTGTTTGTTTTTGCAACTGACAGGCTCAGATTGTTATTCTAAGGTTCTGTGTTGTCGGATGTTGTCCTGCTAGTCTTTTGCATGTACTGATGCAACAAAATAACTTGCGCTAACAACAGTTCCTGCTCCGTCTACAGCAGGTATAGGCATTTACCAGGAACCAGGTGCTTTGTTGTAGGATTTCTTCTCCTATTTCCCTGGCAGTAGTTATTTTGTTTGAAACTGTCACTGCAAAAAAGAGACAAAACAGCAGCTTTTGGACAGGAGTGTTTTCATCGAGCTGTAGCACAACTAGCTACAACTTTGAGTCCCTGCCCCCCAAAGGTAGTCTGTGAAAACTCTGCAAAGTGTAGAAAATGGTCAACCACGAACCATTGTATATAACATTAAGGTACACTTTCTGCGCTCTTCTCCCTTCCCTGGGTGGTGCTCTCTGGCTGTCAGTTATTTTCACACTGCTGGCTTCCTGCAGCAGCTTGCATACCACAAGATCTTAGAGAGAAGCTTATCCTGCATGTTTTGAATTTTGTCAGACACTTGGTGCAGCAATCTGAACCTGTTAGGACTTTTACTTTTTTGTGGATAGTTACCCCATGGGATTACATTGCTGTCATTTGCGGTGTTTCAATAATGGACCGATTCCAAACATTTTTGGCACTATTAATAATTCAGACTTAAAGAGTGGAAAAATTGGTTCAGGTTTAGAAATGCTGGAATATTCCTCCAGCATTTGGGGGTCAAGTCAATTTTTTTTTAAATATATTTATGTAGTCCAAGAAGGGACTTTAATCTGTGAACCCCTTATTTTAAAACCATGGCACTTGTAGTGTTGCTTGTATTTTTCTGTTCAGTTAAAATCAGTAGAAACCATGTCACTGTGTTTTTGTTTCCAGGAGGTGAACAGAAAGGTGTACAAAGGCATGTTGGACATCTTGAAGTGCACAGTTTCCAGTCTGGAGCATTCTTACACTAATGCGGGCCTCGGGGGAATGGCCAGTGTATTCAGCCTGTTGGAAATAGCACGCACACATTATCAAACCAAAGGTATGTCCCTTATATTGAGCACAGGAATGTATAAATGAGTGAGTTATAGGAATTTTTTTTTTTTTTTTACTTTTCTCAGCTTGTGTATGTGTTGTGCTGAGAAGCATAACAGCAATGAGCCTGTGCTACTAACACTTGTCTGTCTTTGCACTGTTTATATTAAGCTTTGTGCTGCATGTTAGACTTTGATGCACTAAAACTGTGATTTTCTTAGTGTTAATCGTTTCCCAGTTTAACCCTCCGCATATTTTGTTTTTCTGTAATTTTGATGACCTCTGTCTTTGGCCCCTTAATTTTGGTAACTCGGTAGACCCAGAAAAACGCAAGCGAAGCCCCACAGACAGTGCTGGCAGCCCGGGGAGTAAAGAGAGTCCTTCTGGTCGTATGGAGACTGCCAGACCTCAGGGCCTTCTGAATATTCCCCACCTGCAGCTGCCACACCACACAACGGGCAAAGGAGCCCACCATTTTGATACCCGGAGTCTGAATGAGGAGAACTTTATTGCCTCGATTGGTGTGTACACCACTCCAGCCCGGTTGCATGTGCACTGTAAAATCCCCTCCCCCTGCCCCCTACAAGCTCATCAACCTTAATACCAGTCTCCCTCCCCTCCTCCAGCCGTCTCAAAGAAAGACCCCCCCACACCTGTCCCAGACTCAGATTCTTACAGGGCAGTAATATTCCACACGCTTTGACTAAAACTAATCACAGCAGTGGGCTGCCAAAAAAAAAAAGCATCTATAATGTTCAGCTTCAGTGATTTTTCAAAAATAAAATTTGATTTCAAATAATATTCAGAATTTTGGTTGCAGATATGAAAGAAGCCATGCAAAGTGTCTGGAATATATCCCTGTCTTTCAGCCTGGACTGCGTGTTTGTCTCCCTTTCCTCAAACATCTGTGCCCCTGTTTGCCTCCTCTCCAGAATTCTGTTGTTAGCCTCTTGGCACCTTGAATGCATGTCATTGTTTTGGTCTTCCAATACGTAAATCTGCAGTAGTGGATGAGGGAAACCAGAGGTATGCGCATCAGTAGTCAAATCGGTGCACGTCTGTGCCCTCACTGCAGGTTTCTGCAAGGCGTGCTGTAGAAAATGGCAGCTCCCTTTGCTCTCAGCATGGAGGGTGGAAGAATCACTCCCCAGTAAACAGTCCCAGTAAGAATACAAATTTCACCTCAGAAGTTTTTCTATTGGTCAAGAAAGAAGTAATTGAAATTCCTAATAGTCTCTTTGGGATTTAAATTTCCAAAAACTATTCTGGGTCTGTATACGGGGGACTCTCTCAGCCAAACCACCCTGACACCTCTCCTACCCGCACCCCTTCTCTTCCTGTTAGAAGCTGCACCTTCAATTCTACAGAATGCTGTGAGACTTGCATCCCAGCTTCTGCAACTGCTCCATTTCACATGCTGGCTAGTCGGCCTCTCAACCTCATCCCATGCTCTTTTCCGAATCAGCCATCTCTCTCTCTCTCTCTCTCTCTCTCTCTCTCTCTCTCTCTCTCTCTCTTTTTCTCTCTCGCTCTCTCTCTCTCGCTCTCTCACTTGTGTTCTGGAGAGCCAGACAAATGCGATCAGTGCAAATCAGTGGCCTGTAATTGGAGCCAAAGCTCATTCTGACATCACTGTGTGGCTCTCCAGGACTTTGTGCCAGGAGCTCTGGGTGTGTTGTAATGTTACCTTAGTAGCTGTTACACACAATGGATCCAATGTAACAAAATATTTGTTTTTTATGTTGTCCAGATTAAAGCAGAGCTACATGCAAACATTACAAAATACCTCACGTCAAAATGACAGATTCTCAATGCTTTGTTTTGGTTTTGGTTTTAATGCTCATCCACCATACATGCCTTTTCAACCAGCTCTCTGACTCTCTCTCTGTCTTTCTCTCCTTGCTTGCAATGCATCTTGGGTAGAATTGTGGAGCAAGCACCAGGATAAGCAAAAAGCTATGGAAAAACAACAGAGTAAGAGACTTTTCACACACCAAAAAAAAAACAAAAAAAAAAACAAAAAAACAACGGAAAAAAGATTAGGGTGTTCAGCTACTGACCTTTTTTCTACCCCTTCTGTCTACCTTTCCAAACTCACCAGTGTCTTTCATACATAAATAAAAAGAAGTGCTTGAATAAGCAGGTTGAGAAATAACCCAAAAATTTAGGCATACGGGTCTTGATTTTACTTTACAAAATATTTTTTACTAAGCTTTTATCATAAACTAAAATGAGATGTGGATCAGGCTGTTTTTGTTATAAGACAACTAAGGTTAGAGAATTTCACACAGATACAATGCTGTTAGAAAATACAGCCTTTTAGTTTCAAGTATGCCATGTTGTGTTTAATAGAGACTATGTTTTCTTTTACATTCAAAGTACAAGCACGACTGTTTACTGATATCCCGAAATCTTGTGGGACCTTCTGGGGACCTTGACATAAAAAATATGGGAATTTAATGTTATAGTCACTGGCTTTAGCTCCAGCAATATGTAAATTTGTTTTCCAGTGTGTTTCTTTTTCCTTGCAACCATGCATCAATATGAACAGAAATGAATACCTGCTGCCCTGTCCTGCTCTTTTAACTGTATTTTTTCCAGTTTCAAGTGGCTTGCTGTAAATTGTGTATTTACAGCCAGTATTTTACAGGTACATTTAAAAGCTTTATGAAATGTTAGAAAAGTTAAATGTTATGAAAAAAAAATAGAGGACAGAAAAAATAAATAAAAAATAACAGTGTCAGGATGTACTTGTCACCATCTGCACCTATGGAGGTGATAAACAACAAAGTGCAAATCACACTTGAAACAGAAAATGTCTCCTTTACCGTCCATCAGTTTGTCTGCATGCCTAACTGCCTGTGTCTGTTTTTGGTGTAACTTGGGCAACATTTGCAGCATTGACTGAGACGTAATGTCACACGCTCTGGCAGTTTTGTTTTCATTTGTAACTTTTTCCCAATTTTACCGCACTCTGCTTGCCCCTTCTGTCTTTTCTCTGTCTGGTCTTGAACAATTTAAGCTGTTACTTATTTCATTTTAGCAGTCTTAGTATTTTGTACAGAAGGATGTGAATAAAATGACAAATAAAGATTAGATAAGCATTCATTATTATAGTTACCCTGTAATTTTTGTTTAGCTAGAGTCAGGTTAAGGCTCGTAGTCTTTGATACCAAAATCATTTGATTAAGTGAGCGTTATACTGTATGCTTTGCTGTGCACAAGTGCAACGCAGTGTTTAAATTGAGGCTTTGGCACTTCAGATGGATGTAGCGTCAGTGTCGCTGTGCTGTGCTGGCTTTGAGTGAGGCGGCTCTGAGTAAGGTAAGAAGGCAGTGTAGTTGGTTTCATGAAAATGTGCTTATAATCATGCCTGTTTTGCAGGGTCAGAAGGAGCAAAGCAGCAGCGCCCCCAGGTGACTGATGCAGAGGAGAAGAAATCACAGATCAGTGCTGATAGTGGCCTCAGTGTAACATCTGGATCTCAGGTTTGTTTATGCAGATTTATGTGAAAACCTGTATGAAGTAGAAAGTTAACTGAAAGTTAAAAAAAAAAAATAATAATTAATAGTTGGATGTGATTCACCAGTCCTTTCACATGCCTGATTTCACACTTTGAGATGCAATAAAGTGCAGACTGCACACACACAAAAGATGGGCCTGAGATTCCTGAGCTTGGGCCTGAGAGTTGGGATGTTCTTCTTTGAACTGTATTCTCATTTTCTTTTTTCTTTGGGGTTACAGAAGAGTGACACCGAGTCTGTAGCAAGCTCAGAGCCACCGGTCCTGACAAGGAGCACCAGCCAGGACTCAGAGGCCAGCACAGTGGTAGGGCACGGCCAACTCAGATATTAGCCACTAGATTTCTGTTTATTCCACCTGCAAAGTAAGTTTAAAAATACATATAGTCATCATAGAGTTGTGAAAAAGAAAGTTTTCAAAGGACTCCATGCACAGTACAATTAGAAAAAGACTTGACAAGTATGGCTTGTTTGGAAGGGATGCCAGGAGAAAGCCTCTTCTCTCTTAAAAGAATATGGCAGCACAGCTTAGGTTTTCAAAGTTGCATCTCAGCAAACCACAAGACTTCTGGAGCAACGTCCTTTGGTCAGACGAGACCAAAGAGTAGATGTCACCATAATTCACAGCACCATGTTTGGTGAAAACCAAACACAGCATATCAGCACAAACACCTCATACCAGCTGTCAAGTACAGTGGTGGAGGGGTGATGATTTGGACTTGTTTTGCAGTTACAGGACCTGGTCTACTCAGTAATTGAGTCGACCGTGAACTCCTCTGTATACCAAAGTATTCTAGAGTCAAATATGAGGCCATCTGTCTGACAGCTAGAGCTTGGCCCAAATTGGGTCATTTGGCAGGACAGTGATCCCAAACGCACCAGCAAATCTACAGCAGAATGGCTGAAAAAGAAAAGAATCAAGATGTTGCAATGGCCCAGTCAAAGTCCAGACCTCAGCCTGACTGAAATACTGTGGCCAAACCTTAAGAGAGCTGTGCATAAACAGATGCCTGCAAACCTCAATGAACTGAAGCAACGTAGTCGAGAAAAGTGGACCAAAATTTGTCCACAACAATGTGAAAGACTGATAAAGTTATACAGAAAATGATAACTTCAAGTTATTTCTGCTGAAGGTGGTTCTACAAGCTACTGAATCATGGAGTGTGCTTTTTCACAGGACTGCATAGAGTCCTGTGAAAACTTTCTTCTTCACGTGACTGTATGACTGCAGCGGAGGGCTAGGTCAAGCTGATGAGGAATATGCTGTATAATGCTTTCTGACTTTTATTTTGTTAATTTTGCTTGATTACATGTTTTTTTCATTAGTGAGTTAACGTGAATATAAATGCTCCGTGAACACTTTCACACCAAAATCTTTGCAAATGAAACTTCTCCTCTTTTGTATTGTTCTTACCCCATGGTTTTTACTTTGTAGGTAAGCAATAGCTCTGGAGAGACTCTTGGAGCTGACAGTGATCTGAGCAGCACAGCAGGAGACGGCCTTGGTGGGAGAGCTGTCCCTCATTTAACTCAGTCCAGAGGGACTCTTTCTGACAGCGAGATTGAAACCAATCCAGCCACCAGCTCAGTATTTGTAAGTAAAAGGGAGATATGTCACTTATTTCAGAACTACTTCATTTTAAGTTATGAAGTCATTAACAAGTGAAAGCTCCACAAAAGGTACCTGGGGTTGGTGTGATCTCATGGTTTGATTGCGTACTCCAGAAACTGGAAAATTGCAGTCTAGTTTTCCAGTAGCTTTAACACCTGAAATCAGTGAAAATGTTTAATGTTGTGGAAAATGGTTTCTGTGTTTTTCTTTTACCAAAAATAAACTCAAGTAAATCGAGCAAACCTGCAGCTGTCAGCAGTTCAGTGTTTGTGGTGTGTTAAAGCTGAAGTGATGGGCATTTAAAATGAACAACAATTATTTCCATTTTAGAATACTGAATGAACGGTATGTCTGGAATACTGGGTGATGATCCTGTGACAAAAACAAGTGTACCAATACTTTAAAGTCATGAAAATGAACAACAGTATTTGTCATTTTCCATATTTGCACATTTGTACTTATATTTGTGGTCAGTGTGGTAGCTTTTGTTTCTCATTACCCTGTCCTGTGTCCAAAGGGGAAGACCCACACTCTGAAACCTGGTGCAAAAGATCATTTACCTGCCATGGCAAAGGGGCCGCCTGCACAGCCTGTGGAGGACACCAGTATGAGGATTTATCTTTTTGAAGGCCTGCTGGGTATGCTACGCTCTCTTGTTCTAAGGCTTTCTCGTATAGTTTGGTCCGACAGTTGCTGCTGTTTTGTGAAAACTTTCTGTCCCATGCTTTTGAGAAAAACTTGCACTTATTTTTTTCTGCCGCTGCAGATTGTTTTGTGTTTCTGTACTGACACCATCTTAACATTCTACTAAAGTAAAGAAAGCAGCACTTTCCGTTACTGCTTTCTTAGTTTAACTTGCGCAAGTTCCTGCTTTGGTTTGCCTGTTAGTGTAATCACAGTGAACTTGCACTAATCCGGGAGCTATTTTTAAGAGAACAAAACAGAAGTCAGACATGTGATGACTTAGGAATGATGTAATGTTAAATATTACAAACCAGTGGAGTGGATATCTTTTAGAAGGTGAAAGGCTATCCTGTGTTGTCCAAAAAAGGCTGGTGAAGGAAGAAACAACTCGTGGTAAAGTGTTGGCCCACTGTGTTCTACCAGAACAGCTTCGGTGTGCTTCTGCTTTCATTTTCCAAATCTGTGGAACACCAATGAAGGAATGGACATCATTTCAAAAGATATTCCCTCATTTGGTGTTTTGATCATGGCGGTGGAGAGTGCTTTCTAACACATTTGTCCAAAATCTCCCATAGATGTTTAATTTGGTTGAGATTTTGGTGACTGTATAGCATAGCATATTCACATTATTTTCATTCTGAAGCCATTCAGTGAGCCCCTGTGCCCTGTAGATGGGGGGCATTGTCATCCTGGAAAAGACCACTCCCATTGACTCACCCTGTGCCCTCACTGTAGGGGTCAAAGCTTCAAGTTTTTCATTTGATTTGTCATTCATTTGTAACCTGTGCAAATAACCAGTTTTATGGATGGATGATTTAACACTCCAGAGTGAAGCTGAAATTTGTTTGTGGTAGAATAGTTGTCTTAGCTCTCTCCCCCTTGGACACCTACTAGGGGTAACACATATACATCTTACTAGGGCTACCCTTGGAAAAACTCAGAACTGATTCTAATGGTCATCCAACCCCGTTTTTATTGATATACCATCGGTGTCATCACTCGTCATTGAGGGTACAGGAGATATTGTCTTTTATGGGGGAAGAGTTAAAGGTTCAGCAAGTGACTTTTTTTTTTTTTTTTTGCATTACTACAAGTTGCAACAGCAACTGCTACCAGGGAATTCTAGTATTTAATTGTGATTTTGTGGTTAACAAAATAAAATGTAATGAGTTTGACTCTTCCCCTTCAAAGTTAAACTCAAGCAAGGACTTGAAGTTTAAGCAGATCCTAAAAAACACACCACAAATCTTAGAAATGTGATAATTGCTCATCTACTTGAATGCATTTTTGTAAAATAATAAGCTACAATTTGTCAATATATGAGCTTGCTTTGTGTGTTTGTCCTTGTTTCTGTTGCTCTTGTGGGTTTCGACTCGCTCGGCTCTTGTTGTTGCCATTAAACCTACTCACCTCTTCGCCTAACCCCCTCCTGCTTTTGCTGCTTTTTTCCCCCTCCTGCTGCTCCTCATGGGAAATTCTTCCAGGCCGCGATAAGAGCTCCGTTTGGGATCAACTAGAGGATGCTGCCATGGAAACCTTTTCTCTAAGTAGGGCTGATCTCTTGCCTTTGCCCTTTAATTCCTGTGTGTTTGTGGAGTGTAGCCACTGTTCGCCCAGGCTAGCTCTGTGTTTAATCTCTATGTGGGTTTTTTTTCTCTGCACATCTGTGTTTTCACATACAAAGGGGTAGAGCATATAAGCACATGAAGATCAAAGTTGTATAAGTTAAACTAACTGGTGCTTTAGCTTTTAGTTGACATTTCTTTGATTTTCTGCTCCCAAACATTTTCTCTCTAACTTTTATGTTGACCTAACAGCTTAACATTTCATGGGTTTGCATATTCGATGAGTGCCTTCAAGTGCTGTTAGAAATGTAAATATGAGTTGAACACACTCAAACAACCAGCTGCCGAATGATACTGTTAAATGTCAAGATTCCCAGTTTACCAGTTACCAAATTGTAATGGGGTGGGGACAAAGTGATGTAATGGAAAGTGAAATGAACTTCATTGAACTTATATGTTTTTGGTTGTGAATAATTTTGAGGCTAAAAGAATTTTAAAAAAATGCTATACTAACTTGTTATTCCAGAAAGGTTACAAAAATGGCACTTAAAGGCAGCATCAGACACCGCTGTACCTGCAGTGTTTTATAAAAAGACAGAAATCATTCTAGTACAGTTTTTGATGGACCTGTTTTGTTGTGTCATCACGAACATGCCTATGTTACAATAGACCTTATTATATGGTCTTTATGAGCACATAATAAGGTCATAAGGACACTTATTAAATGTGTTTATGACCTTCGTGTGTCACGCCCAGAATATTTTTTCCATTATAGAAATGTATTTAAATATAAGAAAGAATGTGTACTTGTGGCTGCATGTGGTATGGTTTGTGTTTAAAATGTATCAGCCCAGGTGCTGACAAAGAAGCTTTCCACATTTTAGGAGCTTACACGTACCTTCTTGGTGTTGACAGGTAAGGAGCGCTCCACACTTTGGGACCAGTTGCAGTTCTGGGAGGACGCCTTCTTAGATGCTGTTATGTTGGAGCGTGAGGGCATGGGCATGGACCAAGGACCTCAGGAGATGATTGAAAGGTTCCACATGGCCAGTGTTTTAGTCAAGCCTTTGTGATTCTGCCACATGTGATTCTGTCATTCAAAATATTAATTTTTATATACTTTTTTTTGGCCTAATATTAGTTTTATCACTGTGTAGCATCACCTTTTTCCCAGTTGCTTTATGAAACCCACCCTAGACTATGAATACGTGCTTCTCTGTGTTTTGCATGTCAACATAGATACTTGTCACTGGGAGAACATGACCGTAAGCGTCTGGAGGATGATGAAGACAGACTTTTGGCCACGCTACTGCACAATATGATTGCATACATGTTGATGATGAAAGTACGGAGGACTGTTTGTTTAATTAAAACACAGCAGATTGTTGATTTATACAAAGTTTGACTTTCTTTTTTGTTTACCCATGAATACCTCATCTTTGGATGTTTTTGGTTTAGGTGAACAAAAATGACATCAGGAAGAAAGTGAGGCGTCTGATGGGCAAGTCCCACATTGGCCTCACATATAGCCAAGAGATCAACGAGATACTTGACAAACTGGCTCATATGGTAAATATTTGTCCCTGTTAATGAACCCAGTTTAAATTGATTTTATTTTTGATAAAAATATGTGCTGAATTATATTTGTAGAATGGCCGAGAGCTGTCCATCAGGCCCAGCGGAAGCCGTCACATCAAGAAACAAACATTTGTTGTTCATGCTGGCACTGATACCACAGGAGACATCTTTTTTATGGAGGTACGCAAAGTCTGCACTTTGTGTGCCATCTCCCTAATGGCTCAGCCACACTAGAGTAAAAATATGACCTCCTTGTGACTAGGAAAAATCAGTGGTTGCCCAGTGATTGCATTGAATTTTTTTGCTGTCGGAGACTGATTACAAGTAGTTGCTGCGACCAACTGGTCACCCAGAGGTTGAGCATGCAACACTCTCAACCTCTGGCCACGTACTTTTGATTGTAAGGCAATTGGACAGGTTGCCTGGTGGAAGGCAACCTGTCTCCAAACAATTGTGGTCTGAGTCTGACTGACTGCAATCACTCTCTGACAGATTGACGGAAGTTTGCAAATAATTGCTGTCTGATTTTATAAATGCAGAAGGTTTGCCAGCTTGTTGAAATCAATCTGAGTCAGTCTTATTTGTGACTCCTCTCTTTGCAGTAGTGGACTTGACTCAACTGGTTGCCAACTAGTTGTATTCTGGTTATATTTCTATATAAAAGCAAGGTTGCTGAGCGGCTATTTTGCGGTTAAATCACTACCCTGCAGCAACTATGTCACTATTTGTGGAGGAATTTCTGTTTCAAACCTATGAGATTCTGGCTGGACTCTGAATGTATGTAGTTAATTTGAATTCCTGTTTAGTGTGAATTTCTGTGTATGTAGATGGCAACAGATTTGTAATTTTTGCTGATTTATTACAGTTAATCGCCATATTATCATAAACAGATTGCATGTAACTGCCAACTTGACCCCATTCAGTAGCAAACAGAGAGCAGACTGATTATGTCTCATTGCCGTTTTATCACCGTCCTGATGCACCAAAATTGCTTTGAAAATGGCAACTGACTGAAAGGGGTTGCAGACCTGGGCCCTGTCTTCAAAGCCACCATTTCAGAGGCAATGAAGATTGCAAGTTCATTGCACGTGGTTGCAGTAATTTAAATTATGCTGCTGTCTCCAACCACTGTTTTCCCTAGCGTGACTGTAGCATAATGCGGCTTGTGGATGTAGGAATATTTCAGAGATTGTTTGGTATTTTGAATCTCAAAGTATCTGTAACTTTCCTGAACATTACAGAAGAAGGTGTGTGGTCTTATGTTACTAATATTAAACCTTTCTCCTTATTGTTCCAGGTTTGTGACGACTGCATAGTCCTGCGCAGCAACATCGGTACTGTTTATGAACGCTGGTGGTATGAGAAACTCATTAACATGACCTACTGCCCCAAGACCAAGGTGCTGTGTCTCTGGAGACGCAACGGCCAAGAGACGCAGCTGAATAAATTCTATACCAAAAAGGTCAGAAGCTTCATGTGTCTGCATCTTTTACTTTAAATTGAATTCAGAAGAACATGAATTCAAATAACTCTTTGTGTTCTAGTGTCGTGAACTCTACTACTGTGTTAAAGACAGTATGGAAAGAGCTGCAGCGAGACAGCAAAGCACTAAACCAGGTATGGAGTGAGTGAGCTAGCTGTACCTCACTGTAATTTTTGCATTTTATTTCATTCTATTATGTCTTTTCTTCTCTTTAACATGGACATTGTTTCTTTTGAGACTTTTGATTGTTGAGTAGGAGTTTAAGATTACTGAGCTGTTGATTTCAGGGTCACTGTCAAGCAGTCTGTGCAGAAATAGTATTTTATTTTGAATAATAAAATATTTTAAAATGGTGATATTTCAAACCATCCTAACCTACACTATGTTGCCAAAGGTATTCAGTCACCCATCCAAATCATTGAATTCAGGTGTTCCAATCACTTCCATGGCCACAGGTGTATAAAATCAAGCACCTAGGCATGCAGACTGCTTCTACAAACATTTGTAAATGAATGGGTCGTTCTCAGGAGCTCAGTGAATTCTAGCATGGTACCGTGATAGGATGCCACCTGTGCAATAAGTCTAGTCGTGAAATTCCCTCGCTACTAAATATTCCACAGTCAACTGTTAGTGGTATTATAACAAAGTGGTAGGGATTGGGAACGACAGCAACTCAGCCACGAAGTGGTAGTCCAAGTAAAATCACAGAGTGGGGTCAGTGGATGCTGAGGCGCATAGTGCGCAGAGGTCGCCAACTTTCTGCAGAGTCAATAGCTACAGACCTCCAAACTTCATGTGGCCTTCAGATTAGCTCAAGAACAGTGCGTAGAGAGCTTCATGGAATGGGTTTCCATGGCCGAGCAGCTGCATCCAAGCCTTACATCACCAAGCGTAATGGAAAGCGTCGGATGCAGTGGTGTAAAGCACGCCGCCACTGGACTCTAGAGCAGTGGAGACATGTTCTCTGGAGTGATGAATCACGCTTCTCCATCTGGCAATCCGATGGACGAGTCTGGGTTTGGTGGTTGCCAGGAGAACGGTACTTGACTGCATTGTGCCAAGTGTAAAGTTTGGTGGAGGGGGGATTATGGTGTGGGGTTGTTTT
>VUQI01049647.1:0-14467 GCA_015106735.1 Paratilapia polleni | reverse complement strand
CCCAATCTCCAGACCTGAACCCCATTGAAAACCTCTGGAATGTGATCAAGAGGAAGATGGATGGTCACAAGCCATCAAACAAAGCTGAGCTGCTTGAATTCTTGTGCCAGGAATGGCATAAAGTCACCCAACAGCAATGTGAAAGACTGGTGGAGAGCATGCCAAGACGCATGAAAGCTGTGATTGCAAATCAGGGTTATTCCACCAAATATTGATTTCTGAACACTTCCTAAGTTAAAACATTAGTAATGTGTTGTTTAAAAATGAATATGAACTTGTTTGTTTTTTTTTTGTTTGAGGTCTGAAAACACTGGATCTTTTTTGGTATTTTGACCATTTTTCATTTTCTGCAAATCAATGCTCTAAATGAAAATATTTGTATTTGAAATTTGGGAGTTATGTTGTCAGTAGTTCATAGAATAAAACAAAAATGTTAATTTTACTCGAACATATAGCTATAAATAGCAAAATCAGAGAAACTGATCATTTTGCAATGGTCTCTTAATTTTTTCCAGAGCTATATATATATATATATATATATATATATATATAATTTTTTTTAAGCCATTAGTTGGGATTAGGGTTACACTTCATTTATTTTGGTTGTGGTTAAACTAGATCTAAATGTGAGTAGTATATTTATATGGTAGAGTAAGCTCAACACATCACAAGCATCAAACAAAAGAAAATATGCTGCAAGAAATTCAGACAATAACAGAGCTGACAGGACAGCAGACACTAAAAACAATTAGTATTACTTTAGATAATGTTGCCTTTGGCGCTGCTGGAAAATAGAAGATACTTTTTATGTACTCATGAGAAACTTTGTCTTAGATTCTGGTTTGGATTTCCACAAACAAGAAATCCAATTTACAAAGAACAGAGGGAAAAAAATCATAAGTCTTCTTGCTCATATTCTGGTACAAAAGATTGTTTATAGCTAGTCAAGGAACCTTATATCTTCTTCCATAGGGACAATTTGCTCTGTGCAATTTGCAAGGTTTCTATTTGCTCAGTTCTTCTGTATTTGAAATGTGTATGAGTTCTGTCCAAAACCTTATATTGACTTAAAAGTGATCTGTTTCTGAACAATAAAAGCTTTATCAACCACCCACCTTTTTTAGGTTGTTTTATATTATGTATGTAATATCTGATAGAGATGTAGTTATGACCACTTACTTTTTTTAACTAGCTGTGTTGCTCTCTATGGCATTACTATTCTAAAAATTATTTCTGTGGTCACAAAAGTACATACTTATTGTGCTGTAACATTATACCTGTATATATTCTTGTGGCCCTTTGTCTTTTCATTACATTTCTCTTTCTTGTTCATTCAGTGGGTTTCCTACCTGCATCAAACAGCCCACTTGATTCAATAATTAGCCGTGTCTGTCTGGGTGTAATAATGTCGAGGGCACTGGCAGGTGTGAGCAGATACAATCTGTTCTTTAGCATGTGAAGAACTTCCTGTCTTGGCCAATAACTTAGTCACTGTGTTACAAAAGCTCATTGTCAGTGTCAGTGACATGCACACACACTTCCTTACACTCCCATCCACACACAAACATAGACTCAACCACCTTCACTGTAGTTATGTACTTGTGTGTATCCTTCTTAGCCCTTTACAATTCTGCCCCCTCTTGGTAGCTGTTATTGCAGCTAAAAGCTGAGTGTCCACTGCATGGAAACCAGAGCTCTGCATCTACCAGGGGAAACTCCACTCTGTCTTCCATTCTAGCTTAGTGGTTGCAAATGTAGCATTTCCACTTTAATAAGGACAACACAGATTAATGATAATAAAACATCTTTTGAAAATTGTTCATTTGCTGCAGGACTGTGAATGGGTTCTGTACAACTGTAATGTACTGAAATGAAAGACAAAACTGGACACAGAGGAGATAGATTGCAATGGTTCTACTGGAAAATTGTAAATGAACTGGTTGTTGTTACTGCTCAAATCTCTCATCTTGGAAAGAGGCAGCAATAAAGGTGTTTGATGCCAATAATTAAGAACCCTGTTGACTATCTTTAACTAAACTAACTCCATAACAAAATCACACAAGGCTTGAAATTTTACTGTTTACTGCCTAAGGCTGTCACACCGTCAAAATTACATGGGGTCTAATCACTTCTGCACTGGTCTCATTTGAAACACACTGTATCCCACAGCACAGTGTAGTTATTATGTGGCTAATTAAACACACTAAAGCAAATGCAAAACCATGTACTCCAGACTAATCATAGGTAAAGGATCCAAATGCTGAAATAAAATCCTTTAAACCATTAGGCAATTCAGTAAAAACCCAGGAAAGTGGAAAGAAAAATAAACAATGCAAAGTTAACAACATTTGTTCCATGAGTGTGATCATGACTCACCTATAGTAAACTTTTGTTTTTCATTTGTTTTTTCAACCACTTAGGAGCAAGTCTTAAAAGTACTCAAAAAGCCACAGAGTTTCAGCTTGCGTCACATAACCAGTGACTCTGCTTTGATTCCAGCCAGGGACTTTTTATTGCATTCCTCACTTCTCTCTCTCTCCTTATCTCTCTATCCTTGTTTCCTGCATACCTCTTCACTAGTCAAATAAAAATAAAATGCCAAAAGAAAAACCATCATATTTAAAAAAAAAAAAACATGGCAACAAAAAACTGTATTATGGCAACAAATGCAAATGTGCAAATGCAGACAACAAAAACAGACCAAGAACAGACAATTGCAATTTGCAGTACAGACACATTCAGATTCCTTTTATCTAGGTAATACTACTTGAGACATGACATTGTTCGCCAAGATAGAAGATTATAGTTATGTAAAGAGAATGAGAAAAAAGAGAAGTGTGAAAGGAAGTGAAAGCACAGGATGTGCAGGGATCGATGTTGAGCGGCTATATTTACCATGGTCCAATTAAACAGGAGGAGACTGGAGCACACTAATGACCTGACATTTACACATACTGAACCCTTGATTTGTTTTGATTACACTATGTGTGTGTCTCTGTGAATAGGAGAGAGCAAGGATTTGTATGTAGGTTGAACATATCACCTTGTGTTGGTGGACCTATGAAAAAATACCAGCATTAAAACCACAGTGAAGTTTTAAAAGCAGCATTTTAAAACAACTTAGATCCAACAAACATACACATCCATGAAAATGTCCTCAGACAGGAAGCAGACTTTATGGTTTTTGTGTTTTACCACTAAAAAATAGAAAGACATGAGATTTAGAGTGCCTACAAAGTTAGCTAAAACACAAATGCGGGGCTAAAAGACAAAACCTATATCACACTGAAGCTAGCAGTATTTGAGCCAGTGATACCTAGAAATAAATCTGTTGCTTATATCTCAGGCAAAGCTAAAACTGCTTACTCTTTAAAAAATACGCAGATCATCTGCTGTTTACATCGGCAACCCTTTGTGGTGACATATGTAAGACGTATGACCTTTTCAGAAAGGCAGTGGTCTCATCTGCCATCTCAGTTCACTGCCTGTGCACTTTACTTCATCAGCTCATCACCTACTGCAATCTTCAATCACTCTTCGCCAGATTGTTCAATTAGCAACAGTAACACCTGGTCAAACTCTAATTAATATCCTTGTGGGTTTTTTTCCTTGTGCTAATCAAGCTCTTTTCTCTGCAGTCAGATCCTCTTAGTGTAACAGTTTGCTTCTCCAGCCATGCTCCCATGCCTGTATACCAAGATTTAAAGCTTCAAAGGCTTGCCTTAGCCAGTCTCATACTTTGAGACTTTTTTGTATTTGTATTCTGCCTCTGAGACCAGATGGGTGTACTACAGCGCAAGTTCAACATAGCCAGGCTTTCTTTGTGTTAGCTGGCTTCACAAAACCTGATACCCCTGTCAGAGATAACGGGTATCACGACTGTGGTTATCAACTTTCTCTGTTAACTGTTGAGCTTTCTGCTTTAGACTCTGTGCACGCTTACATAAAAGGGGGCGCTTGATGCATCATTTGACATTATCAGATGAATGGGTGCTAGTGCTCTAGAAAGAACATAAAAAATATAACAGTAAAAGGCAACACCTGCTGCAAAAGAGACAAAATGTTGTGCTCAGTTGTTGTCTAAAATAGCTAGACTAGTTTACCTCTTAGCTTTTCACCGCAGAGTAATACTTTGATGATTGAACATGGTTTAGCTACTTCTGAATAGCAAAAAAATATGCTCATATGTTACATAAATAAATCCCAATAAATAACTGAAGAATTTCTTTTTGTCTGTCTGTCTGTTCATTGAGTCTCTTGATCCGATCTACTTCAAGTTTGGCCATTGTTTTGCTTGGGACTCAAGGAAGTGCCCTGTTGAGTTTGAGGTTGTTTGGATAAGCAATTTCTTTTTGGGGTCTGTTAGATTTAGGATAAGGGCATCTAAATTACCCCTGTTGCTAGGCAACGCCATCAAGGCATTGTGACCTTATAATGGTGTCATCAGCTCGCTAAGTAGTTTATACATAAAGCTCCACTGACTGTAACATCTGATGGAAACACGCCTATGGTAGCAGGAACATTCACTGGTAAATATTATAAGAACAGTTCACTCAAGATTTACGTATTTTTCCTGAGGCCTGCAGTGCTATTTTCCCCTCTAGATTATTTCGGTGTGAGTTACACAGTTTTGAAGATAGCGGCTGTAGGAATGTTTGTCTTCTCCTGAATATGATAGGACTAAATGTTGCTTGCCTTGCGGTGCTCAATGCACCAAAGGCAGCTCAAGGTAATTCAATCATTATGGCAAAGTATACACTATAACCATGCTGAGAATCCATCAACACGGGATTATTAAAGAAACAAAACCTGCCACCGCCTCATACCTATACCTAGAAAAATCTTCTTCCATCTCTAATATCTCCAAATGCTTCGGCCAGCCGCATCCTAATCCATATCCTCAGGCCAACACCTAGAGTAATCTCTCTCCCTTTCTTTTACATCATTCCTTATCCTGATATTCCTCATAGCCTCTGCCTATTTCCCCAGCCCTGTCCTCATTTCTCTACCAAGCTCTAGTGAACCATTGTCCTTGCCCAGCTCATTGACGGTGCTACTAAATCACGTCGGATTCTTTCTCGTATGGAGTATTAGCTTACGTTGCTCTGTTATTGCTACCTTTGGCCCACAGGCATCTGGGTTCTTCATGGTTCTGCTTACGACTGTCCTTCTGCCTCCACGCACACATATGGGGACACGCACCAATTCACATGCATGCGCACATCCCAGATTATTCTCAGCATGTTGCAGAGGAGATAAATGGCTCCTCTGTTGCACAGCCACAGGTTGGCCAAGCCTGGAGGGAAAAGGATCCATTTGAGAGCTCTGTGACATGGGGCAGGGTTTGGGGGATAGGGGACAAAAGCAGAGGACACCTAAAATTAAATCATGACAATTTCCAGTATACATGCTCCAGGATGATTGGACTGGGGAAGCTGCATCAGTAGAGAGAATAGTGCAATGCTTTTACAGATGAAAGGTATTTTATGTTTTTTATTTTTTCTCTTGAATTAAAAGTTAAAAATGTAGAGTTAACCCTGTTTCATTCAACAATAGTGACCCAACACTAGAAGTTTATTATTGTTCATAAATATCTGATTAATGAGCTCACAAGAGGAGGGAAACAGCAACAATATGTCCTAGTTAGAGCCATCTGCCTCACAACAGGAGGAGGATCTCTCTGTCTGGGAATTACCTACTGATGGGAAACACCTGAAGGGAAATGTGACTCAGTGTGAGTCAATTCAATTCTTTTTTAAAAGGATGCATCTACTGTATGTATGCTTGGGAAATTTGGCCTTATTTTATAACTCTTCTGGGATTCTTTTATTTAGCATAAACTGACCCCTTACAGTATAAATACATATTTGTTGTTTAAATTCATATTAGTACTCTTTGTATGATAGTTGTTGCCAATAGAGAGGACAATATCCTACCTTTTGTTTGACACCTGGACAACAGCAGCACATCTGTCTGTCAGGGAATTACTGAGAGCTGACACAAGAAGAAAAAAGATGTGGGTGAGTTCCTGCCTCTAGGTCTGCACCCCCCGTTTTGCCCTGATTTCAGTCCACGGATAATGCCACCCAAATTATGACAAGAGTTACACAACTATACTGCATTTAAAAAAATACTGTTTATGGACAGTACTATACAGCTACTGTATAATCTGCTGCCCCATTGTAGGGCCCTGAGCGAATTTGACATACAAGGCCATCCTCATTGACATGCATGCCCATGAATCACTGTCAGAGGCATAGCTATTCTAGTGGTACCCCACTCGTGATCTTGGTGCAATACAATTTTAACAAGTAGAATAATACAGCATCATCATGCTCATGCACATTGCTTTTGCCATATGTACTCTATAGTCGGAATCTTTAAAAGGGAAGAAAATTGCATGAAACATTTGGCTTCACATCAGCAAGTCAGCTCAGCTGTGACTGTATTTTGGCATGTCGAAGTATGTCCCTTGTATGTTACAATTTAATATTTCAGGATTCAGCCTACATTTTATTCAGATTATAATTTTTTCAGATTTCAGGTATACATTTTAATACAAATTAGGATTATTTTTCATGCTGGTCAGGTCAAACACTGCTCACCTTATTGTAGTATGCACTGTGCTATAACACAAACTAATGAGATGGACTCAGTCAGACCAACAATCAACATAAATGGATTTTAAGTGAAAGTCACTTTCCTTGCCTTCTTGGCTGCAAACTCAGTAATGAAATCTGTGTAATCCATCTTGGATGCAACATACTTTTCAACTGATAGCAATGCAATTGCAAGGCCACATAGTCTGTCCTGGAACACTTAAGTGTGCAAAGAGTTTGTTTTTTTCTGATTTTTACCTTTGAAAAGCTTTGTTTGCCACTGTCACTGATCAATAGTTTTGTGAACACAGTCTTACTGTTAGGGAGGGTTCCTTCAATCCTCTTGAGAAAACAAAGTGTTGTAGTTATTCTCTTTGGACTTATCTCTCAAAGTAAGCAGGCCCAGTACATTTATGCCCTGAAATAAGGATGTGCTCAAAGGCTTGTCTTGTCTTGTGGATGTCTTTGCAGGTGAGTCTCATTCATTATACACAGTTTGACCAGATCAAAAACAAACCTGCATTTATTTAAAACAGCAGTTTAAATAAAAATCAGTGAAAGCTTTGACCACTCTCACTTTAAAGTAGTATGTTAAGGTTTCACTCCATGTTTGGGATATTCATTTGATTTTGATTCACTTTTCACTCATGGATTTGTTTTAATTACAGGTTTAATGTCTATATCAAAACCAGTCTCTGCTGCAGTAGGTGAAATCCAAAGAACATTGTTGCTTTTGGACGACAATTTCCCATATCCCCGAGTGTTAAAGTCATGGGTCTGACAATCACATTGCATAAAGTAAGTCCAGGAATCAGGACTACTCAAATAGGAGTTATTGTATCTTTGGACCCGACAGTCATTTATGTTCAGTCCACAGGCCTCTAGCTCAACGAGAGTTTATTGGGATGAAATCAATAAGGTGTTCTTCTACATTTGCTTCTAATGATGTCTTATTGACAAAACAGTCGTCACTGACATTTACTCTTGGTGGCGAATACCTGGTGTGCAATCAAGAAGCACAGAAAGGTATCCTGCTCATATACCACAGAGTTTGTGGCCATGAAGGAAAGTATTTCATTTTGAATTTTGAGGCCCGAGAAAAGGTGTGCATGTCAATATTTATGCATCTGACACATTCTTTCATTTGTTTCAAATTTGATGAGAATCGCCACGAAAAGTCAATATTGTTCTCGTCATAAAGTTTTGCTTTTGTATCTGTAAATCCCAAATAATCTTCAAACTACATATTGTGTGACTGCTAGAATATGTGTTAAAAAACGGATGAAAATACATTTTTTATCCACCTTTGATGTTATTCGTCTTTAACTGTCATTGAATCTGATCTTCATTTAGTCTCCATCCATTTTGCGGCCCAGGTGATATGCTGATGGGATGTTTTTTTTTTTTAGCAGCTTTTTTTTAACAGATAAATGTTTTCAACTATTATTACCCTAACTTGCACTTTTAGGCTCACTCATACAGTTTACAGCAAAAGCAAAATACAAGCCAATATCTCAGTCTTTCCACCTCTGGGCAGCTTTCTTACAGAGAGAAAAATGGGAAATAAAAGTTTAGCATGGTGATAGGCACCTTTTCCCATTTTAAAATCCACTGTCTTATATGTCATCTTATATGTCATATAGATGTACTGGCCAACACCTCTACTCATTAAGCTCCCCAAGCTGCACTGACACTTCTCTTTCACTCTTGAAGCAATGCTCTTCATCAGCAGGTCTCACCTCCCACCACAGTCCCTATTAAGTTGTAGCAGAAAAAGGAATTGATTGTCTGCACCAACTTATAGTGAATTGATCCCATTCAAAATGCCACAAACCCGGTTCCAGTGTGGGTGGTGCTACTAGTCACTGTATTATCATTTTCACAACTGCTAACTGCTCAGCCACCATGCATCAGTGATGGAGAAAAAGTGACTTCTTTTTAATTTTCTTATTTTTGTCAGTACTTGACTCATTTCTGAGAACTTGGTCACACTTTGCATTGTTCCCTTTACTGCTTCATCTCACCAGCAATGAGAAAATTTGTGGACTATGCTTAAAAGCCAAGTCCGTGCCATGAAACCAAGCAGTTTCAATGAACTCTATGAATTCTGTCACGAAGAGTGGTCAAATATCCAGCCAGAGTTATGCCAAAAGCTTGTTGATGGCTACCAAACATGTCTGGTCAAGGTGTAACTTCCTAAGGGACATTTAACCAAATATTAGTGGGGGTGTACATATATTTGAATTGAATTTGTATGTATAATTTGGACTCTGTGTGGATTAGAGAAAATCCAAAATAAATTCAAACTTGTGCACCAAATTCTTGTTTTTTTTTAAAGTCATTAAATCATTAAAAGCCCAAAATTACCATGACATTCAAGCCTATGATGAGTATATGTAAACATCTGACCACAACTGTATGTATTTAGGACAGGTACCGTGTGTATTAAATCTTACTCTCGTAATATTATTACTTAACAATATGTTTTGTATAAAAGCAGTAAGTTAAAATCATCAAATACTATTTATTTATACTGAACATTGTAACTTGGCAGACTACCAGACCCAATGTCACAGTGATGTTAACATAAAACAAAATAAAATGAAATGAAATAAGTTATCCAAGACACAAACCACTGTAAAAGTCAAAATGGAACATGTCATGCCATACAACAAATGAAAAAAAAAGATTTCAACATCAAACCGTTTGTCAGTGGTACATTTTTAGATTTTCTTTATAGCAGATTGGGATTGACAAAAACTAAGCGCTTTGCCTCTCTGCCTTGTTTTGGACAGCATTCATTCT
The DNA here is from genome assembly GCA_015106735.1 of Paratilapia polleni. NCBI lineage: Eukaryota > Metazoa > Chordata > Actinopteri > Cichliformes > Cichlidae > Paratilapia > Paratilapia polleni. Next base: position 5,063 of record VUQI01049647.1, on the reverse strand, counting down.
GAAGGGACTGATGTCAGTCTTGATGCACTATGGAAATTGATGGTAATACTGAAACCTCGGGCTCCCATCTGATCAACAGGTTAGTGGCTTTTTGGATAAGAGGCTCCTCTAGGTAGGATCTTTCTTCCATGATAGCATCTGCTGAGAGATTCCTTCTTGCAGTGTTGTGTTGCTCTCTCATCAAAGAACCTTCAAATAGCAGATGTTTGTATCTTCAATTTTAGTGGCCCATTAACAGCTCTGCTGTTATTAAAGGCCAGGTTTTTAAACCTTACATCTAGTAGAGACAGAAAAAGTGGAGGTTGATTATGGTGACAGAGGTTGGCAGGGTGTTATAGGTTTACTCCACCTAGTGTAGTTGGGAGTTGTTTCTAGTTGTTTCTTAGTCTGCACATATTAATATTGGTTTTAAGGATTATATTCCAGATGTCAGAGATGAACTGGGAGCCATGGTCTGCAATCACTTTACAATCACCACTATTCACTTGGTGTAGCTTCCTTGCTGTTCATCTTTCTTTTTTTTTCATGTTGATTCTTTCCTTTAATAAGCAGCACTTCAATTTGAGCTCCTGTCCATAACTAGTGTGATACTGGGTAATTTTTATCCATTATGAAATTACATTACTTTTCGCTCTCATATTTTTACTTTTTTTTCCTTTCATCTTTTATTTTCTTCTTTTATATTTCATTTTTTCATGTTTGGCCTTTCCTTTAACTAGCTGCACCTCATTCAGCACTATTGAGTTGCTGTTGACAAATAGTGAGACTCTGGCTAGTTGACTGATATTTTTTTCATTAATAAATTAAATCAATTCCTTTGTAAAATAAATGTTCTTGGAATAAAGGTAAACAGAGAAATCTCATTATATGTAAGAGTTTTGCCAAAACATTTTTTTAGCAAACTAGTCAGCATGAAATTTCCAGAAATAACTACTAATTAAAAAAAAAACAAAAAACAAATTTAATATAACATTAACATTTAAATACATTATTATTTCTTTATACATATCATACATAGCAGGCAAGATTATCATTATTTTGATATTTACTTTGATGTTTTCATGTTGTTGAATCAAGGCCTCAGTCACACAGGCACACCATTCAGTGACCCCCTGGCAACCTCAGGTTGCTACTGAAAAATATGTATTCCCCAACAAGTTGGTAAGTGGTTGCTGGCTGTCACCAGGTGAAATCAGTTGCAAAGAGGATGCTGCACCAAAACCTCTTTGTGATTGCTTTGGTTGCTACACATTGCCGAGGTTTGCATGGTAGTTTGCATGAAAGTTGCCTACTTATCTGCAAATGGCAACTACTCGCTGACATTCTCCATTTCTGGTTTGCATTGCACTTTTCACAGTTTCTCTACCTCTCAGTGAGCAGTTGGTAAGAGTTTGAGGACAAGTCAGTGTCTTCAGTGCAAAGTACATGCGATCACAGCTACCTGCTAGCAACCAAAGCAATCTCAAGGAGGCTGCATCATAAACTTCTTTGCACCACATACTTCTTTTACCTAGCAGTACCCAGCAACCTCCAGCAACCACTCACTAACTGGTACAGGAATAAATATTTTTCCCTAGCAAACAATGGTTGCCAGGGGGTCACCCACCGGTCTCTGGGCCTGTGTGGCTGGGGCCTAAGATACCTTACCATGACTCTTTGTGCACCATACGACAAAGAATCACTAATCTCAACAAATTTAGAGTAATTGGTAACCTTTCCTTTAATTACCCCCTATTTACTATGTATTTCTGGATAATTACCAAATGCATAATAAGTATGTAAATATACAGTAAGTGAACTATTACACACAATGTCAATGAAGTAGTGTAGTTATAACTGGTTTAGGTTGGTAATAATCATATATAATTGGTAAATTATCTTAGATCAGCAGGACAAAGTCCACAGTCAATGACCATAAATAAAGCTAAAGTTGGAGATAGAAGAATATTGCCAAAATGTTAGCCGTTATTAATATTCTGCTGGAGTGATTCTGTGTCTGCAAGGAAGCCTTACGCTCCTGCTCTCTCCCTCTCACCAACTGTCTGTTCTCTTAATTGGAGCTGGGAGTCTACGACCACTTCTCTGACCACTGCACACACCCTTGGGAGGCAGGTCAGTACTGCAGCTAACACAAATGTGCATGTGTGTGTGAGAGAGAGAGAGAGAGAGAGAGAGAGGCAGCTATGGAATATGAACCTGGCTATAAAGGAACTGAACGAGACTAATAAAAGGCATATCCTGCAAGATTTGCTGTGAGTATTTGGATATTGTTGGTATGATGAGGAATTATTATTACTACTTATTATAAATATATTATTACTTTTATATTGCTAACATTTTCCTGATTTCAGTGAATTGACTTAATGACTCATCATATCAGTAGCTTACATTTTTACATTGACTCCATTTTCTTCTGACACCTCATCTATCTACCTCATTCATGTCTAAATCAAATCAAGATCATTTTTTAACTCCTCTGTAATTTCACTCATTGCTACTGCAATATTTTGCAAATGTAATTTTAACAACTCACACACTGTATCTTCACACAGTACAAAGAAAGACAAAGTACACTCAGAATGATGCTTTTTTTTTTCCAACTTACATTAAAGAGCTCAACATCTCCCATTTAAATGGCTTATTAGTAATCAGGATTTTGAGCCCTGAATGATGGGGAGTGGAAGGTGATTGGTGTTAGTTTATATCTGCTGGAGTCTGTCATGTTTTAGGCAAATTCTGTGGAGTGCAATTTTCTAAGCTTCTGATTGTGTGTGGGACCGTTAACTATGAAATTTGGTAAAGTGCTTTCAGTGAAATGCTTTTTCAGTGCCTGTTTTGCCTAATGATCTGTTTAGAGAAAAAGATTAGTGAAATGAGAATGTGGCCTGGGTGACCAACGTGGTCTTAATATAGTTTTTTAGCTAAGCCTTCTTGGACAACTTTGTCTTTTTCTAATGGTTCCTGTTGTTTATCTGTTTTAATAATTCAATTTTGTGTGTGTCACACAATTTAAGGTGTATTCTGTACATCACTTGGCTTCATGCACATTCAATATAATTATCTTTTTGTCTCATATTTGTGATTCATGTCTGTCTACAACGAATACCTTCCATTACATCCTCTTTTATAACTGTAGTATCTTGTTTTAAAGAATATTACCTGGTGTTTATCTGCATATGTGCCTTCCTTGTGACTGGCAACATTGCCTGGGTGTTCCCCACTTCTAACCCAGTGTATGATGGGATAGGTGTGACCAATAACATACTGAAAAATGATGGACTGGTGGTATACATTGATTAAAATTTATGAAGCATAAATCTAAAGTATACTGCAGTCTGTGAATGGAGTAACTAGGTGCACAGGCCTCCTAAAGCTATGATGTGTGTGGCAAGGTTGTTGCTCATAAAACCCCCCTGAAGACTAAGCCCCTTGTGTAAAGACTGTATAAAAAGAAACAGCTGTTTTTACGGAGAAAATTGATATATACTATAGACCTTAAGAAGCAGAAGACCTTAAATGTAAAAAGACACTGTGCATCAAGGGTTGTACCCAACCTTTTATTTGAACACGTCATTGCTACTTTTCAAGGCAAAGGGAAAAGCCATAGCTTTCTACCATTCAGCATTGTGAAGATATTTAAATTGTTATGTAATGGTGTACTTTGTATGCGTATATGACAGCATAAAACTTAAAAAAATATTGTAGCTGTAGAAGCCCTATTCACCTTGGAAAACTCACCCATTGGTGGGGTAAATAAAAAAAAGTAGTACAAATACAGTGGTGTGAAAAAGTGTTTGCCCCCTTCCTGATTTCTTATTTTTTGCATATTGTCATGGTCCCAGGTCGTGTGACCCGGTGTTTTGAGTATTGGACTTAAAGTTCTGTTTATTCAGATCTTGTTTTGGGTTCCATATTTCTATTTGTTTCTCATGTTTTTCCTTAGTGTATTTATTCCTGAGTCCTTAGTTCCTGGTTTTAGCTTTGTTTATATTTTCCTTGTCTATTTCTGTTAGTACATGTATGCTCAGGTTCTTGGTTGCATTTAAGTTTAGTTCTCACTCAGTGTTCCACCCTCTTGTGTGAGTCTTCTTGTATTTAGTTCATTCACGTATCTCTGTTTCCCTGTTTAGTGATCTCACGTCCTGTTTTACTTTGATAGTCTGTTGTCTCTTGTGCCTTGTATTTAGTTCTACTTCCCTTGTCTCGTCTTCCGTGATTCGTTTCAGCTGTGTACCCTGGTGTTTCCCATCTCCCTGATTTCCTTGGGTGTGTGTGTATTTATAGCGCTGTCTTCCCCTCAGTCCTTGTCAGAGCGTCTGTTGTTCTTCCCCCTCTGTTCGTATTCCCCCTCAGTTCCCGTTCCCCTTAGCTCCTCTGTTCCTGTTACCCCAGTGCTTCCGAGCTCCCAGGCTGTTCTCCTTGCTCCAGTGTTTCCTAGCCTTATGTTTCCCTAGTTTAGTATATTGTCTTTGGACTACATATTTTGTTTTTTGGAACATCTCACATCAGCCATAATAATAAACGGCTTGCCTTTCATTAATCCTGCCTGTTCTCTGCGTCTGCATTTGGGTTCGCATTCCACAACCCATGACACATATTTGTCACACTTAAATATTTCAGATCATCAAACAAATTTTAATATTAGTCAAAGATAACCTGAGTAAATACAAAATGCTGATTTCATTTATTAAGAGAAAAAAGATATCCAAACCTACCTGGCCCTCTGTGAAAAAGTAATTGCCCCCTAAACCTAATAACTGGTTGTGCCACCCTTGGCAGCAAGAACTTCAATCATGCATTTGTGATAACTGCGGCCGTGTTAACACACCATCACGGCCAAAAGTCATCAAGATATTTTTTGGCAAACGTGAGATGAGCCTTTGTGTTCTTTTTGGTCAGCAGTGGTTTTCTCCTTGGAACTCTCCCATGGATGCCATTTTGCTCAGTCTCTTTCTTATTGTTGAATCATGAACACTGACCTTAACTGGGGCAAGTGAGGCCTGCAGTTCTTTAGATGCTGATCTGGGTTCTTTTGTGACCTCCTGGATGAGTTATCGATGCGC
>VUQI01049646.1:0-23232 GCA_015106735.1 Paratilapia polleni | reverse complement strand
GAATCACCACACTGATGTCTTGGTTTTCCAAGCCCTCTGCCCAGTCCAAAGTGAACTTCTGCAGTGAGAAGGTTTTTCCAACTCCAGCAACGCCGTTCGTCAGAACCACTCTGATGGGTCTCTGTTGGTCAGGTAAGGCTTTAAAGATGTCATGGCACCTGATTGGAGTGTCATCAAGGGTCTCAGTCTTGGAAGCTGTCTCCAGCTGTCTCACCTCATGTTGGGCACAAACCTCTTCACTCTGTCCCTCTGTGATGTAGAGCTCAGTATAGATCCTGTTGAGGAGGGTTTCACTTCCTGTTTCATCAGTTCCTTCGGTTACACGTTCACATCTCCTCCTCAGACTGATCTTGTATTTATCTAAAACCTCCTGGAGACCAGCATCTGCTAAAAGATGAGAAAAAATGAAACTAATGAGAATGTTTTAATGTCTGACCAGCACAACAAGAAGTCGACTTTTCAGTTATGAGTCCATCAGCAGACAGATGTTCAGTCTTACTTTGTACACAGCTGCTCTGACTGGCTGTCTGCAGTCCAGCTCTGGTTCTGGATCTTTCTCCACACTGGGGACAGGAGGAGTCTCCTGATGAAGCAGACTGGTCCCAGTATGAGGAGATGCACTGTCTGCAGAACCAGTGTCCACAGCTGGTAGAGACTGGATCCTTCAGGACGTCCTGACACAAAGCACAGCAGGACAGCTGCTCCTCCACACAAACATGACTCCTCTTCTTCTTTCTGTGGACACCAAGGGAAAATTATTCTCAGCAGCACAAAACACAGTAAAGTGAGAAACACAAAAGTTTAATACCAGCATTGGTTTACAGAAAAATATAGATTTCTAAATAATAACGCAGTTGCACATTAATTCACAACTTAAGCTGAGAATTAGTGTATACATCTTTGTACTAATAGTTCTGCTTCAAGATAACATGGTTCTTCCTCATGGTTCAGCTCAGTTTACAGTAGAAAGGCTCTCTTACTTTATGTCTGAGGGTCTGAGTACATGACTGAAGTTTATAGGTTCTCCTTTGGACCAGTCACTCTTTATAGACGGACAGCTGGATCCTGGAGATTCTGCTTTGTGTCTGCTCTGTGTCACACATTGTTCTTTTGCATGTTCCTGATGTTGAGCACTGGGGAGATTTTCCACTGAGCAGCTTTCATGTCCTGACAGGCTGCTAAAATGAAGAAAGGAAACAACAGCTGACAGATATGTTCACTTAGAACTGAGCTGTAAAAGTTTTAAGAAGTGTTCACTCTGTAAATTCATGACAGTTTTACATTCAGAAGCACATGTTGTGTTTATGGGTATATATGAATGAGTATATCATCAACCATAAACACGTTAGAAAGCAGCTGGACATTCAAATGTCTGAGTGTATCAGATGACTGGATCCCAAATTACTTCTTATAACATAAAAACTGTCAGGCTAAAATGTATGTAAGAGACTTGATTTGAAAGGTAACATCTTCTAGTTCCTTAAAACTATGATTGTTTTGAATGTGGCTAAAATGCAACTTAACTCTAATTCTACCACTAAGCGATTCACTGGCAACTAGGTGGACGTTAAATGTATCAAATGCTGTTTTTTAAAAGCCAGTGGTGCATCATTGCGACAGCTCTCTCTTGGGATGTACATGACCTCATCATGGCAGTACAACTCTGGTTGTAAGATGCAATCAAATTTTGTAGTTTTGCAGCCCCCTCCTGAAATCCCTCGGGAAAGTTTGTGCATAAAGTCTGGTGTTTCTCAATGTGGTAAATTGTGATCTTTAAGTACCGTGACACACTCACAACAAAAGGTTTGGCGTTTGGATTTCGTGGTAAAATAAACAAGTACTTGTCAGTCCACGCACGCTTAAATCGACAGTTTCCATCGTCAATTTTACACTTTTGGGTTGAGAAAGACATGCTGTTGTTATCATATCACAGACTACTACCATCACTTGTAGACACACTTTTACAACAACGTGCTGCATTGTGGGTTGAATATTGCTAGGCTACAAGGAGTGTTGCATTCACTGTCTACACGGTACTGTAGGAATTTCTGTTGGAATTAATGAAGGCTCACAAAATGTGTTTTTCTCGGTTTTTCTCTGCGTTTCTGGCAGGACCACGGGCAAGGCCACTCGGAGGTTGCTTCTGGGCCGCATGTGGCCCGTGGGCTGCCATTTGAATAGGCTGGAACTAAGGTTCAGAATGTAAGGAAATCCAAGTGAAAATAATAAACCAACTAAGAACCAAACAGAGAACATCTTAAATAAGGAATTCAATGTCCCAAAACACACAGTGAAAACCCAGGGATCATGGTAGGTGTGCTTTTTGCTGCAGTAATAGTTAGATGGATCTGTCATTCCCAGCACCTGGCAAGGTCCCCCGTGGCATGACATTTGAATGCAGTAGGTAAGTCTCATTTTTCAACTCAAACCATAAGCTTTTCCTAAACCTAGATGTAAATAAGTAATTCATGCTTATATGTGTTTTAACTCAGCAGCGTGTAACTCAGCAGCGTGTAATACTGAATGAGAAAAGATGAGAATAACTATTTGCATTATATTCCAGTACATGTTTTACCGTTACCTGGTATTAACAGGTGCATGAAAATGAATGAAAATGCAGATGGTTAAGTGTTGTTGGGGCTTTAATCCCAAGCTTGACTCAAATGAAATCTTTACCAGAACATGGCTTCATTCTGGTTCCCGACTGTTTCTTGGCTGGTGAACCTGCTCCCAGTTACTCACCACTCACCTCCTGCATATAGGCACTGGCTCTTCCTCCCATTTCTCACTAGACTGATCTACCAGTCTAGTGAGAAACCAGTTTGATGCTATCACTCAGTCTCTCAAGTTTCTCTTTCTAATTATGGTGTTTTTGCCGATGACTCCATATTTTTCCCTCTCCTTGATCTGAAGAAAATCTGCCATTAATTAAAATAATTTAATTTAATTTGTTTGAGGCATTTTTCGTGGAGCCAGAATGTTCAGCTAAAATAATACTTTCATATCTGTGTGTATATATATCTGTATTTGGTAACTGTTGTGATTCCATAACCTTTGCCAGTGGTAATACGCCTTCCACCATGTTTGCTGTTGTGAAATTCTCCCATAGTTGTAATTCAGGATTCTTTGAGTGCTACGTCTTTCTCTTATTATGTCTCTGATCAAATTCAGGTAATCATCCTCACAGAAATTCAGCTGTACATATTTACAGATACATACAGATAGAAGAAGTCCTTCGTGTGTTGAGTGAGTTGTATGTTGCGGATTTTCAGTCCAAACAAGTTTGTTTATTTGGGAAAATAAAATTATATTTACTGTAGAAACAGTCTCTTACCTTGTGTCTGAGGGTCCAGGTTCATTACTGAAGTTTATAGGTTCTCCTTTGGACCAGTCACTCTTCACAGACACACAACTGGATCCTGGATACTCTGCTGTGAGTCTGTCCTCCTCTTCCTCCAAATCACTCATCTTCAGTCAGTCTGAGAGGAAAACCAGTGAAAGGTTCATTGTACAGAAACTTTGGAATCTGGCTGATGAAAATCTGTAGAAATGTATTCCTTCTTATCCCTTAAAAACTTCTTTAATAACAATGACCAATTCCAAAATTGGATGAATCCACATTGAGTAAAGCTTCATGTGACCTATGTTAACGTCTTAGTCATTTCATTGAATATTTCATGTGTTCAAATAATTTTTGCCTGAATATTCAAGGGTGTGATAGTGCGTCGCTATGAATTGTGGGGAAGGCATTATCTACTTTGGTTTCATAAAGCACAGTGCAGTGTCCTATACTATAGGAGGTAACAAAAAAAGTATTTCGTATTTTTGGGAATTTGATCATTTCTTCTCATGGCTGCCATGAAGATACTTCCAGGTGAGTTCACTCAATTAAGAATCTTCCTCAGCAAAGATGAGCAACCACAACCCCGTCTTCCCTCTACCCCCACCATTATCTTCCGAGGAAGAAAACAGATAAACGAACGGAACTCCGTCAAGTCGTCTTTAAAAATGTTTAAGTTGCTGTTCTGACTTGTGAGACAATCGTGTGACTTTAAAGTTTTTCCGATTATTCTGGCAACACATAAATGCACACTCACCTCGTTTTCCACATTCTTCTTTAGCGACTGTAAAATGGAGTCTGAACTCAGTGAATACTTTCAGTTTCATTTCTTCCTCTCATGCCGAACAGTTGCTCCCCTCTTTATTCACCGGAAGTCGCACGACTACATCACAAGTGAATGAGACAGATCAGCTTCTTGTAGAGATATGAGCACCTCTATTTGACTGAAGACTTCAAATATGAATCTAAATAAATAAGATTAAAAGTGATCTTACTTGCACTCACTTCATTTACAGCCACAGTCCTCAGACCTCCAACCAGTAAAATTCATACGGATAAACAGCTGTTTATCCGTATGAATTTTATGTGTTATCAGCAGTAGCCCATGAGTACCAGTTGCAATATCGGCAGTGGGAAGCGTGTTATTGTGCACAGGTTTCAGAAGCTGCTGGGGTTGATGGCAACATCTTCTATGATAATTCCCTTGGGGTTGCTGAAAGCATGTCCTGTACAGAGATGGTTCAGTTCTTTCAATCTCCTCCCAAAAAAGGACAGGATAGTGTGGCTGCTTGTGACAAGGTCCTGTATGAGGGCCCTGCTGCCCTGGAGAGACAGGCTCTTCCTTCTCAGAGGTGAAATCAAGTGTAAAATTCTAGTATCATGATAACCCTGGTGTGGTGTGAAGTTGTGCGTCAACTGGTGGAAGTGAAGATAGCGCTGTTGGTATCAAAACTATTGCAAATGAGTATCTAATCCGATAGTAATTTTCAGTATCGATTAGTATCTGTGTATCTTTTTTTTTTTTTTAGACAACCCTACTTAGCACATGGTCTTGCTACACACATGAGGACATGATCTCTAGCCTGCACCGCAAATGCAGGTCATTAACAGCAACAGCTTTAAAAAAAAATACACAATCTTGTTAAAAATAATGACTGGTAACTTCTTAAAAGTATTTACACAAGTATATTTTAACAAATTACATGAATACTTACCAACTACTTCGCATTAGAGTCTCATATCACCATCCTCCATCCACCTTGAGCTTGGTCCAAAACAAAAGCCAACCAATGATAGACCAAGATGCACTTGGTGAAATCTTGGCGGAGTAATGATCCAAAACGCTGCAGCCAGAATACTGACAGTGACAAGAAAGAGTTGAGGCTGCTGTTCGGAGTTGCGGCTGCAAGGTGGTTGGTGCCTGTCGTGGTGGTAACCCCTGAACCAGATGGTGGACACTGGAGGTGAAGGGAGCCATCAAGTTTAAGAAGGAGTCCTATCGGGCTTGGTTAGCCTGTGGGACTCCAGAGGCAGCTGACAGGTACCGGCAGGCCAAGCAGAGTGCGGCACTGGCAGTAGCTGAAGCAAAAACTCAGGTGTGGGAGGAGTTTGGTGAGGCCATGGAACAAGACTTTCGGTCCGCCTCGTAGCGATTCTGGCAAACTGTCAGACGACTCAGAAGGGGAAAGCGGTGCTCCACTCACACGGTATATAGTGCGGGCGGGGTGTTGCTGACTTTAACTGAGGATATAGTCAGTTGGTGGAAGGAATACTTCGAGGATCTCCTTAATCCCACTGACACGCCTTCCATAGAGGAAGCAGGGTCTGGGGACGAGGGGGAAGACTCATTCATCACTGGGGGCGAGGTCACTGAGGTAGTTAAACAACTCCTTGGTGGCAGGGCTCCTGGGGTGGATGAGATTCGCCTTGAGTTCCTTAAGGCCCTGAATATTATAGGGCTGTCTTGGTTGACAGTATGCAACGTCGCGTGGAGATCTGGGACAGTGCCTCTGGATTAGCAGACTGGGGTGGTGGTTCCCATCTTTAAGAAGGGGGACCAGAGGGTGTGTTCCAACTATAGAGGGATCACACTACTCAGCCTCCTGGGGAAGGTCTATGCCAGGGTACTGGAAAGGAGAATCCGTCCGTTAGTCAAACCTTGGATTCAGGAGGAACAATGCGGTTTTCGTCCTGGTCGTGGAACGCTGGATCAGCTCTTTATCCTCTCGAGGATATTCGAGTGGGCATGGGAGTTTGCCCAACCAGTCTACATGTGTTTTGTGGACTCAGAGAAGGCATTTGACCGCGTCCTTCAGGGCATCCTGTGGGAGGTGCTTTGGGAGTATGGGGTGTCTGGTCTGTTGTTATGGGCCATTCGCTCCCTGTACAACTGTTGCAGGAGCCACTACTCCTCCACATTGAAAGGAGCCAGTTGAGGTGGCTTGGGCATTTGATAAGGATGCTGGGTGAGGTGTTCCGGGCATGTCCCACTGGGAGGAGGCCCCGGGGTAGATCCAGAATACGCTGGAGGGATTATATCTCTCGGCTGGCCTGGGAACACCTCGGTGTCCCCCCGGATGGCCTGGAGGAGGTGGCTGGGGAGAGGGAGTCTGGGCTTCTCTGCTTAGGCTGTTGCCCCGTTGACCAGGCTCTGGATAAGGATGGACAAGAAAGAGAGACCATATTTCTCCCATATTAGCTTCTCTTCATTGGCTCCTTGTTAAATGTAGAATTGAAATTAAAATCCTTCTCCTGACATACAGAGTCTTGAATGATCACACCCCGTCATATCTTATAGATCTCATAGTATCATATTATTTCACGATCTGTCTGATATGTTCTGAATGCCTTTGTCATTTTCTTGTTATGGCTCCACCGCAGGAACTTTCTCCTTTTAAGCAGCTCAGTTCTCCTATCTGTGTTTCAGAGAAACCAGGGTGTAAATAAAGTTTAGACCCGTTGGAGACAGACAGTCCAGGCTCAGAAGCTATGACTTTCTTTCTGAAAGAAGAGGAACTTTCAAGGGGGTGCTTGCATTTTATAACCACAAATTTCTAAAAATGAGGAACTACAACAAATGCATTTATTTATTCTTGTTTATTGAGCTTCACCACAACAGCCTGAGTCCAGCATGAATTAGCTTTAATGCAAAGAAAGACAGAAACTCATAACAAACTGAAAACCTGTAAGCTGATGCAGCTCCATCATGTCACTGTGACAAGGCAAAACAGACACATTTCTGTGTCATTGTGTCTGAGTTTATGCACTGAAATGGTGATACAACACTGCCACCATCAGACGAGACTGTGAAATATGACACTTCCTTCTGTAATGTTCATCCATCAGACTGTTACTAAAAGCTTAACTTATTAAAATGCACACTCAGTAAATAAAAACAGTAGTAGTAGTACAGTGGAACAAAAATTTATAACACAGAGTTAAATAAATGACTTATAGTGTGTGATAAAATACTGGATTTACATGTATGCATTCAAGGGTTAAACACACTACGAAAAACAGACAATGGTTCTCGTTGTGTTATGGTCATTTTACCTCGCTCTGTACACTTCAGCATATGGATGATATCTGTGGAATGAGTGCTGAAATGAAAGATATCAAACAACTGTGAAGGATATATGGGTATACAGTGCTGTGAAAAAGTATTTTCCCCCTTCCTGATTTCTTATTTTTTGCATGTTTTGTCATGCTTACATGTTTTAGATCATCAAACAAACTTTAATATTAGACAAAGATAACCTGAGTAAATACAAAATGCAGTTTTTAAATGATGATTTCATTTATTAAGAGAAAAAAAGCTCTCCAAACCTACCTGGCCCTCTGTGAAAAAGTAATTGCCCCCTAAACCTAATAACTGGTTGTGCCACCCTTGGCAGCAACAACTGCAATCAAGCGTTTGTGATAACAATGAGTCTTTCACATCACTGTGGAGGAATTTTGGCCCACACTTCTTTGCAGAATTGTTTTAATTCAGCCACACTGGAGGGTTTTCGAGCATGAACGGTCTGTTTAAGGTCATGCCAAAACATCTCAGTCAGATTTATATCCAGACTTTGACTAGACCACTCCAAAACCTTCATTTGGTTTTTTTGAGTCATTCAGAGGTGGACTTGCTGGTGTGTTTTGGATGATTGTCCTGCTGCATATCCCAAGTGCTCTTGAGCTTCAGAGCATGAACTGATGGCCAGACATTCTCCTTCAGGATTTTCTGAGCAGAATTCATGGTTCCATCAATTACGGCAAGTCGTCCAGGTCCTGGGCCAGACTGATAGATGTCAGTGACTTTGGTTCTCATCTGTTCTTGAGTTTCTTTAGATCGTGGCATGATGTGTTGCGTTTTGAGATCTTTTAGCCTACTTCACTTTGTCAGACAGGGTCTATTTAAGTGATTTCTTGATTCAACAGGTGTGGCAGTAATCAGGCCTGGATGTGGCTAATGAAACTGAACTCAGCTTTCCAAAAAAAAAAAAAATCCTAGTTAATTCATGATTTAATTAACTGGGATTAACCAGTTAATTAAATTAACCAGTAATTACTTTTTCGCAGAGGGCCAGGTAGGTTTGGATAGCTTTTTTCCCTTAATAAATGAAATCATCACTTAAAAACTGCATTTTGTATTTACTCAGATTTTTATTTTGTCTAATATTAAAATTTGTTTGATGATCTGAAACATGTAAGTGTGACAAATATGCAAAAAAATAAGAAATCAGGAAGGGGGAAAATACTTTTTCACTGCACTGTGTGAGCATGAAGGTGAATGCTAATGACACAATGAAGTCAGTTAACAGCTGCATGTCAGCCACTTACAACACAGTCACCTTTCGCTGTTCTCATAAGGACAGTCAGCTGAGCAGCTTGATGTTCAGCAACATCCTCTGACTGGCTGCAGTATAATGAGACCAGTTTATGGAGGATGCACATTTAAAACGTTTTATCTCCTTTTTGTTTCTCGCACAGTTTAAAAAGTGATGCCCAATATTCAAGCTGCTGGAAAAGGTCAGAGCTGAAAAATCAGTGTGGTGAAGTCATGAATCAATCAGACAACCATAACAGACCCCTGGATACTGACATGTAAACAGCCCTACAGAGATGCAAAACACCCAGAAAGAAACACAAATGACTGCAAACTACACAAAAGAAAAGTATCTGTGGCCTGTCTGTCATTTTGCTATTCTTTGTATCGTTTTCACATCTGTCAATTGAGACATACATTTTTGTGAGAAGCTGCCCTCAGGCCTCCTTCTGCTGCCTGAGTGAACATAACAGATCCCAGTCCAGTGAATCTCGATCTAATAATTACTCCTCTTTAGCCCATTAATGTTAAAAATGTAATCAATCAGTGAAAACAGTCAACTGAGCATCCAGATTCTGAGCAAAAACCTAAATGTGTTGTTTTCTTATTAGGATGGCTGCTTTCTAGTTTGCACTGTGTTTGAGGAGTTGACAGCCTGGTGTCAAACACACAGTCTCACCCTCAACACAGAAAAAACCAAGGAGATGATTGTAGACTTAAGAAGGAACAGTTCCAGCCATTAACCAGAACAACAGAAAGGGCTTTTATAACCTGTTTATTATTATGCTATCGTGCACTTTACATGTCTTTGATTGGTGTTTTATGCAAAACGCTATTATGTTTTAATGTAATTGCATAAAAATGACAAATAAAGTCTAATCTAATGTTTCTCTGTTTTATTTGTTTTATTATGATAAGGATGCGTTCTAATACAGGCCGCCTTCTCGGCTTCTACTACACGTTTCAGTGTTAACTGCAGCAAAATAAAAAGAAATGAAAGAAAGTGCAGTTTGTGTCTGTTCCAGCAGGTGGCAGCGTTTCTCTGCATTTCAGTGGTTGACAGCTTGCAGTGAGATTGCATAAGAAAAGTGATGAAACAGGCTGAAACACACGCGCGCGCGCACACACACACAAACGCACACACACACACTTTGGTGAAAATGATAAATTGAGTCTGCTGTTGGTTATTTCATCTCAACTGTCAATCAATCAGCCACAGCAACACTGAAAAGTTACACATGAGATCATACCCACCTGGGTCTGAATGAAGTCCTGTTCCCAGTAAAACCTGTTTCCATGACAACCTCTAGTCGCTTCTGTCCAGTCAGTGAAAACATCATTCGACTACATTATGGAAGGAAAAGTTGGGAATGAAATGAGGAAGAAATAAGTAGGAAAGGAAGCAAAAGACCAGGGTAAGGAAGGAAAGAAGAGGACAGAGGTACTGAAGGATATGGGGAAGGAAGGGAAGAAATAAGGAATCAGGAGGGGAAAAGACATGGGTAAGAAATGGAAGGGCAGGAGGAGACACTAAAGGTAATGAGGGTGAGGGGTCGTTATGCAGAAGATGATCCATCAATATTTGTGTCCATTCCTTTTCTCTCTCTCACTTAACTAACCTTTGACCTCTGAGGTGAAAACAGACAAATTGAAATTTTGGACCAGAAATTTTGGACCTTTTGTGGTTTTGGCTCTGCAGCGCTGGTTACCGGCTCCAACTCCATCAGCACAGCTGTTTCTCATTGGCTGTTTTTTCCTAAATTTCTCTGAGCTTCGTCCAGCTACACTGCAACACACAGTCACATTGGGAAAGCAGCGCTCCCAGAGGAGTGAATCCGTATCAGGTTTCTCTATCCCTGTGGGTTATGTTTTCTCTGAGATGTTTGTCAGTTCTGGTTCTCCACATCCTCTGAGTGTTTTCTGTGATAAAATTCAGCAGGTATGTTCAGGTGTGTTTGTTTCTTTTCACTGGTAGTGTATTGCACTGATGGAGGAGAACCAATTGAGCTGCATTCATTACACTTTCTACCTTCAAACTTTGGCTCCATTTGTTTGGAGGCACCACCACATCACGTTTAAATGTGAATTAACTGCTCTTCGAGCATCCATTATACAGGAGGGGTGAATGAGGCAGAGGAGATTATTTCAGACTCATCTGGGGTTTCCAAAGATTCCTAAGAATTTACTCCACATGTCTCCAATGCAGAAGTGCCAAAAACTGCACTTCTTTAAGTGGCCACTTGAGACTGGCTCGAAAAGCGAGTCAGGTTTACAACCTGCAACAAAAAAGGTTTTTGGTCTCTATAACTAATTTCCTCCTTCATAAAAACTGTACTCATTGAGATTTCTTTTTCTTCTTTTTTTTTTGTATCCCACCCATTTAAATTTTCTTGAGGCTTAAAGTTAGGGGTGGCCACTCTGACAGGTGGGCGCTTCACTTCAGCTAATCTGAATCACTGAACTGGATCTCTCAACTGTGTTTGTGGTTTTAAAACAATTATCTGACATATAACATACTGTATATCTTACATGGTGTGCAGTTACATGTGCAAACACACCATTCAAAAAGTGTGCTTCAGTTTGAGTGAGAGAAACTTGTGTATTTTATCAGTGAAACATATAGATGACTGTCTTTAATGTCTAGGACAGTGAACGAGGTCAAAGCAGATCTGAGAGAAATTTAGATTGTTAACTGAAATTAAAAGTTTGAGAGAAGATTGCTACTCAGAACTGGGGCTTATTGTTGTTCTTAGAGTTTAGCCAGTCAGCCTCAAAGCCCCACCCAGCACTTTTTCAGGGCCACAAATGAAAAGCCCTGAAAAAAGGTCCAACAGATGTCGTTCCTGGGCACACAGGTGCCCTAAAATGGCCCACGCCTGCCTGCTGTTGAAAACTGCCTGTAGCTGTGTTCTGTTGGCTCAAGGACGATGCTGTTGTTCTGTTAAAAAAGGCACATTGGAAAGACTGGTGGCTTCCCTGCAGGTATCACTTTGACATTTGCTCTTCATGATCTTATTGCGGCAGCATGCTGTGCACCTACTGACTCACGTGGTCAGTTGTCCAGATGTGTGAGCTGGATGGGACTACATAACTGCAGCACAGAGACTGTCCTGTTTCACAAAGGACATTTTTACTTATCATAGCAGGAAAAGAACATGTGCAACAATGACAGTAATCCGCTTAGGTGATCTAGTTCCAGGTCCTGATATTTTACATATCGGCTCACTTCTGATCTGTGTTTCTGTTCTGCAAGTGAAAATATAATTTATATTCGCTGAAGCTGAGGTAGTTATTCTAATATCCAGGTAAGACACTAGATATCATTTTTTCTTTTCATGAGATAAAGTAACATATTTTAGCTCCCATAAATGAAGTCTCAGAAAACGTAAGTCTTGGTTATTTTTTCCTGCCTTTACAACATTTGTTTGTTCTGTTTTTCTTTTCTTTTCTTTTTTTGATTGCTGATAAAATTATTTACTGCGTCACAATCAAAACAGAGAAACGAGTCTCCCCAGCAGTTGCAAATTAGGATCAACAAAAAAGTGCTGATTTGCATGTTTATACAAAACAATTACTAATTACCAAACATTTTAGAACATCATAAACCGTATTTTTATAGAGATTCTACATTTCAAGTTTTTGATTTTGTCATTGCAGATGGTGTAATAGGCTTAATTATACTGAAAATGGTTCCTAATAGTTTGCCCACCCCATTAACATAGATTAATGGGACTTTATAACAAACAGAGCTATTGTGTTGGATTACACAATTGTACAGGTGTTCCTAATAAAGTGATCAGTGAGTGTAGATTCAGTTAAATGTTTGTGCAGTGATTTTCTGCTGATGCATTCATGGACACTGAAACATTTCCTTGTAATGAAACTTTAATCTGTTTGTGGCGTCCATGTTTGCTCAGCAGGTCTGATTTGCTGACGGCATCATTGTTGTTTTTGGCAGCAGATTATCAGCTGCTCAACACTGAGGTGTCCTTAAATGCCCCTCCTACACAATTTCATACCAGTTCCTGATCACCAAATCAACATAAAAGCATCAGAATGTGATATAAACACAAACACACAAACTACATAAACAGTTATGTAACTTTAAACACATGGATAGGCCGTTTTCACAAATCAACTACATGTTACGCTACTGTTAATATTTCCATGCTGAATGTGGGGTATTCAATGTGAGATGGATCTTTGAACATGAAAGAAACTTCGAAAACCACAATTTTCTATAAGTGAATTTATAATTTCATGTATGACAAGAAACTGAAGTCATATCATTTTGAGAAAAACCACAAAACTTCTTTTTACATTTTAGGTCATTATATTTATTTTAAATTGGTAATTGTTTTAATCTTTTTTAGGCTGAGGTAAGTTTCCAGTGCAGTTTGTTTGTCTATCAGCAAGATTACACAAAAACTACCAGGTCTGATTTCATGAACCTTGGCGTTTAGGTGTAAAATGGAGAAAAGATCCAGATCACTTTCTTTATAACTTCAGAATAGGGCACAAGCCTTGGTGGAGGAATGCACTCACCGAGTGCTTTTCTCGTTATCATAACGGCTGCATCCTTACATAGAAGATGCAGTGCAAATAAAAGTTATTGTAGTTACCAATGCAATTATTGCTTTAGCATTCGCCTGAAAGGCTTTTGCAGTCTGTGCAGCATATGACACACAACATGATGAGTGGAAGCTGTTCAGCTGTGCATGAAGGACTGAAACGCTCCCTGTGGCCTGCAGGGGGCAACATCTATCCACCGACTGTGTGCCATGGCGTAAATGACATGGCATAACCTTGATGTGAAAACCATCATGTTTCAGGTGGTGCTGTGGACCTTTCGCTTTGCCTTCCTCACTGATACATTTTCTGCTGCTTTGTTAAAGATTCTTTAGATTTTGAGCTGTGTTTAGAAAAGTCACACCTTATTTATTTATCCCACACGAAACCATAAAAATATATTTCTTTTTTCAGTGAAAACATATGAAACAGAATTAGAGAATTTTACCTAATTTATTTGGTCTTTAAATGCACTTTTACAGGAAGCTTCATTATGAATTGTTTTTGTTGTAATGGTACTTATCCACAGGATCCGACATTTCCACATTTCCCATTTTTTTGAAGAGTATTTGAGAAGGAGTGCCTCCTGGATTTGTTTGGGGTGTTTTTTGGAAGGGATACAAGGCTTAAGCATCAAGCAACAAGACACTCGCCTTTAAATAACATCTAAAATGCCTTTATCCTCATGGCGTTGTCATGTTCGATCTGAAAAATGCCAACATGTTTTGGCATACAAGCCTTCCTTCATCAGGGAGTTAAACACATTTCATGTAAACAACGGCTCTTTTTCCAATGGTATTCCACCAAGAAAAATCCTCCACTCTGGAAGAAAGTGTAATATTCCACCAGTAATGTTCCACCAACAGGGATCTTCAAACTTGGACCAGGTGGGAAGACTTCTTTTTGGCCCACAGTGTTTGTAGAATTCAAACCAAAATTCCATAAACAAACAAACTATAGTACTAATTTCCCATTAGTGTCTATGTACCCAGCCTTGCAATGCATTTTAGTATCATCACAGCGCATTAAAGGGGTACACAGTTTCCTACTCCTTATTTGTATGAAGTTGAGGTCTGGGCTACTTCATGCAAATCAGGGGTGTCTAGCACAGCTTGAAACGTCTTGAACGTGCCCAAAACATTTTGACTAACTGTTCTAAAATACAGACAGATTCACCAACTGTGCGGTGTATTTCTCCCTTCAAGTGTATTCAGAAACAGTTTGCAAACAAACCACCCTGCTGATTTTGGTTTAAAGACACTCTGCAAGAGGTGCAATTAAGTCCATCCAGTCAGGTGCAGCTGAGGAGTTGTAGGAGGCTGTCAACTACCTATTGTGGCTGCCTAGTTGCTCATTCATCAAGTGTTGAATTCTGGGAAGTGGTGCAATCCCTTGGATCCTCACAATGGGCCAGTCAACTCTGTGTAATATTGAAGGCATACTTAATTGTGTTCAGGCAGGCTATGAAATCAAATTCAGAGGCAGTTCTGGCAGATCAGCTGATCTCAGTGCTAGCCCACATCAGCCGAAGGCTCAGTGGATACCCTTCTGCACATCCAAAAGGTAGATCTAATCTAAGGCAAATTGGCGAGTTTAGACCCTTTTTTGGGGTGCTCATGCATCCCTAAATTTCATCATAGCATTCCTAAAAATAACTATAGTAATAGTAGTAATAATTTAGTAGTAATATTTTTGTATTATTTTCATTTGTTATATTTTGCCAACTTCTCTATTAGAGACTGTACAGGTTACAATGAAAACAGGTTTGAATGTCTAGTGTTCCTGATGTCATGATGTTACAGTGCATTCACACAGAGTCAACGGTGAGGCTCGTCATCATTAAATAAAACTTGTGTTGCTGAAGAAGAAAGAAGATGAAGAGGTAATTTCATGACACAAACCAGTGGTGCAGATTTAAAACACACTTTACCTGAAACGTTAGCAAGCAAAAGTGCAATTGTTCTGACAACCCAGTCATTGCTGTGAATGTAAAAAGTGTCTGGTTGTGTATACTTGTTCTCTAAATACTGTCAAAAACGTTAGCCAAGGTAGGCTAGATCACTAGAGAGTGATTCATTCTTAGCTAATTTTAGCTTTCTGAGCCATCGTTAGTTGCCAGGCAAGTAGTTGATGTACTTTATTATCAATCCATCCATCCATTCATTTTCTACCACTTATCTGAGTTCGGGTTGCAGGGGCAGCAGCCTAAACAGAGACCCCCAGACCTCCTTGTCCCTGGCCACCTCTACCAGCTCATCCAGGGGGACACCGAGGCGTTCCTAAGCCAGCCGATAGATATAATCTCTCCAGCGAATCCTGGGTCTGCCTCAGGACCTCCTCTCAGTAGGACATACCCAAAACACCTCATCTAGGAGGTGTCCTGGAGGCATCCTAGTCAGAAATGGCTCCTTTCGATGTGGAAGAGTAGCTGCTCTACTCCAAGTCCCTCCCAAATGACAGACCTCCTCACCCGATGTCTAAGGCTGAGTCCAGGCACCCTTCAAAGGAAACTCATTTCTGCCGCTTGTGTCCGTGATCTCATTCTTTCAGTCACTACCCAGAGCTCGTGACCATAGATGAGGGTAGGAACGTAGATCGACTGGTAAACTGACAGCTTCACTTTTATGCTTAGCTCTCACTTCATCACAACAGATCGTTACAATCAGTCTGTCAATCTTACGCTCCACTCTTCTCTCACTCATGAACAAGACCCCGAGATATTTAAACTCCTCCACTTGGGGCAGCAACTCATCTGGATTCGGAATGGGCACGCCACCCTTTTCCGACTGAGGACCATGGCCTCGGACTTGGAGGTGCTGATTCTCATTCACGCCGCAAATTGCTCTAGGTCACCACCTGATGAAGCCAGCAGAACCACATCATCCACAAAAAGGAAAGATGAAAACCTGAGGCAGTTGTACAGGGACCGAATGGCCCGTATAGCAACAGGCCGGATACCCCCGTACTGATGAAGCACCCCCCACAGGATACCACGAGGGATGCGGTCAAATGCCACAAAACCCATGTAGACTGGTTGGGCAGACTCCTACACACCCTCAAATATCCTCAAGATAATAAAGAGCTGATCCCATGTTCTCCGACCAGGACGAAAAATGCACTGTTCCTCCTGAATCCCTCCGTGAAACGCCACCTTATCACAGTGGAGGGGTTTGTGCGTTGTGATCCCAGAACCTATGTTGTCAGGGGCAATTTGCCCCTAGTAGGGTCTCCTGAGGCAAATTGGTCCTGGGTGAGGGGCCAAACAAAGAGCAATTCTGAAAATTCCTATGATGACTAGAAAATCAAAGGTCCAGTTACCCTGCCCGGGACAGGGTTCCACCCTGGAGCCAGGTCTGGGGTAGGGGCTTGGGGGCGAGTGTCTGGTGGCCGGGCCTTAGCCCGTAGAAGTTACACGGGTCCGTACCTGTTCGGTGCCTTGTGGATCAGGTGGTGGTCAGGGGTGGAGATCCTGGTGGTCTGATCCCCGGCTTCCAAAATTAGCTTGTGGTACTTTATTACCTTAGTTTGTTAAAGTTTCCTATTCCTATTCTGATTGAATTGGGCTTCATTATTTGTTTGCATTACAGGACAGCTCCAGATCCAGGTGAGCAAATCAAAAGGATGTTACCTGTCAATGGCCAGGAGCAGCTCATATTCAATTAGAATATTGTTATAAACTGATATAAATCAGCCTTTTATTGGGTTGTAAATTCTCTTCCAGTGTTAAGTTTACCTTTTGGTGACAGCACAAAGATTGAAGGAAGAGGACAGAGAGGGTAAGAAGGAGAGAGAGCAGAATGGAGACAGAAAAAAAAGAGAGAGAGAGCAAAAAGAAACAGTGGACATGTAGCTAAAGTCAACACCAAAGTTATAAAGCCAAGGTAGCTTCTGTTTTGCCCAAATTAACTGATAATGATTTCACCTAACTAAGCAGCGTGTTATACTGTTATTAAATGTGGATCCCCAACCTGCTCTTATAATAACTTAGACAATTTTTATGTTATTTTCTAGTTTAATACAACATGTTTGTGTGTGATTGTCAGTGCAAAGAAGGAGTGGTGAGGATGGAGAGAGAGAAGACAGAGAGACTGTACAAGAGCAGGAAGAAGCACGTGAGCAAATGGGCAGATATTGAAGTTAGGTGGAAAAACAATAACTGTTTACCCCCCCCAATGTTGTGCATGTTTCTCCTCTTAGCTGCTTTACCAATAGTTCTTTAACTTACTTTGGAAAATTCTGGTCAACACGTTTGAGCCTTTGCCTCAGGTTTGATAACTAAAGGGTCCACCCTAAAACTGGTGTATTATATTGAAATCTGTTGCTATTCATTCTGAATTATTCTTAGACTCTACAATAGGTCATCCAACTAATTTATAATGTGTACCCAATTGAACTGAGGTTTGCAAAGGGGAAAGGGGTTGAATACATTTGGAAGCAGCATATTCCATTAATAATAATTGCAAGGCACTGCATGCATGACATTATGATTGGTGGGTGAGCCCCCCTAAAGGTTTGATCCTAGAATCGCCCGTGATCTAAGGCACACTATTTGAGCTGCTTTAGCCTGCCCACGGTTGCTACAGCTCTGAAAGCAACTTTACAACCCATCTCTGCCCCAGCTCCTCCTTTTCATGGTCTGGCTGACATAATCAATGTCATGTCAGTTGTCACTTCTCTGTTTTGTGCTGGGGCCTTGCTTCTTCTCAGGAAAGAACCACACCACAAAGTATAAATTAATATAGATTGAAATAACACCTCTTTTCTGACTATACTGGTCCTGACTGAAATGGAGAAAACCCTGCCAGCTATTTCAGGCAGGCAACTTGAGCTGCACTGCAACATACACAGTTACATGCCTCACACTTCTCACATCATACACCAGACACACCCTCCCAATTTGGTGGTCTATTTAAACTGCAAAATTTCCCATATCTCCCTCTGACATGGGAGTGTTATTCTGCATCTCTGCCTGCTCTTTCAACCCCTGCAACCACCTGTTGGCTCCGGGGGTATGTCAAGTCATCATTTTTACAACTTCTTTGTGCCTAATGTATCCACGTACATCATATTTGCAAGGAGTGATGAACTCAGAGCCTAGATGCCAAACTGTAACTGTATTCTGCTGCTGTAACAAATCAGTCATTACAAACATGAGTTGTCTGACTGAAATTTAATTTGAGAAGTTCCTGTATGACTGAGGAGCTTGAATGATTCTGGTGGTGGTTCCAGCGGGCTTTATGCTCTCAGTTTGGAGTTTGAACTCTAAATGAGTTAATATCTTTTGGGAGAATGCTGTTCATCCTTCCAGGAGAGTTTCATAGACATCATACAGTTACAAAACATGTTGGACTGAACAGCTGTGAAACATGTTATGCCTGTGTTAAGTGAGCATTTTGGACCACTGGTGCACCAGGACGGCCCAGAATGATGGGGTCAGAGATCACAGCATTGAGAAAACTGATGCAAGAATCAAGATGCATGATATATGCAGAGTGGTCTCTGGTCACCATCTTGGTGCCGCTTCCTCTTGCAACCAGCTTCATTAGCCTCCAGCATCCATCATGCTGAGCCAGCAGTTTCAGCCAAATCACCCCACGATTGAGAATGACACGTAAGCTCGCCAGCTGTTTCACAACCTCTGCATCGGCCTGGTTTCTAGAGAGAAGATAAAAATACACACAGAGTGATCAGATAAATGGACCAAGCAGCGAGTCCAGCGTCATCTTATGCAAGCTCTGTTGAGCAGAGTGGGGAGGACAGAAGGAGTGATGGACGGCCTGCAAACTCTGGAAGGACCCCCTTATGACGCCCCCTCCTCCACCTACAGAGGCCCTGAGTGGTGGTAGTGGTGGTGGTGCTGGTGGTGGTGGTGGTGGTGGGGACTTACAGTCCATAAGACCATTGTAAGCCCATGAGTGTGACAGACAGTGCTGTAGAAACTCACTCACACAATTTCAGATAGTATAGGCCTCTTTTACAGACTCTGAAAAATCACATTTGACTTTTGTTTTTGTAACAGTTTTTCATTTCATTATAAAATCACACATACCCCCACAGGGTGTAATATCAACATCAACCATCATGATCCAGATGTGTTCATTTGATTTGAAACTAAATGCCACTTGACATGAGCTCCATTCATCCATACATCCATTCATCCTGTTCTTAACCGTTTATCCAATTCGGAGTCACCGGTGTGCTGGATCTTATCCCAGCTGTCGTAGAGCGATAGACAAGGTACACTATGGACGGGCCACAAGTCTATTACAGCGCTAACATAAAGAGACAGACAACCATTCATGCCTACTCCCAATTTAAAAATCACCAATTAACCTAACATGCATGTCTTTGGACTGTGGGAGGAAGCCGGAGTACCCAGAAGGAACCAGAAAGGCCCCAGCTGGCCGGTGGATTTGAACCCAGAACCTTCTTGCTGTAAGGTGACACTGCAAACCATTGCACCACTGTGCCACCAAGTAAAGCCTTAAAATTCTTTTTTACTTAGCATTTCAGTCACTTTAGTAAAGTTTGCAGTTCTACAGCTGTTTACAGGCTAAACCTAGATGTTTTAGCTATGCACACTTCAATAATAAATCCATCATTTTAGCTTTTTCAACTTGTATTTTACAGCCATAGCTATTACAACCACTTTTTATTTAGAAATGTTTACTTACAATTTTGACAAGATGTCACCCGATGGAAATTTTGAGTCACGTGTCCTTGTACTCATGCATGTGTGTTTGTCACTAATGGAATTTCCATTATCTCCTTGATTGACACCTGCTTTTGAATGGGTGCTGCTGTTGAACCGTAGAGAGGAATTTTTCCATTGTGATGCTGCAGAGTGTTCACACATCTGATCTGTAATCAGATCCGAAAATAGGCAGGAAAAACACTGCGTCCGTGCTCGCTTATGATGAGTGTGAACCTGCAGCTGCTCTGAGGCTAGGAATGCTCTGGCTGCAGGTTTAAAACAACAGCCAGTGACAGACGGCAGGCTTTTACAGCTCCATGCTGGATGTAAATCTCTCAGTCAACAGGGCCATTATTGATAAAACACAAACCAGTACAGACAAGAAGATCTCACACAGGTGAGTCTATGTCATCCTGCAGGTGCGCTGTGTTATTTTAAGATGTGAGGATAAATAATTTACCACTAATAATTAATTACTAGATTATTTTGGAGACTCCAGCTCCCTGAGTGCACAACAAAAAACCTCATTTAAAAAAATAAGCAAGTATTTGGTCATACTGGCCCTTCAATGTACATAAAGCTTTTCAAAATGCTCCATAAAAATGGTGGTAGTCACTAAAAAAAAAAAGAATGAATGTTAGAATGTCATCATATTGATGAGGAGAAACGGTCAGAGATATTATCAGAAACATTAAATCTAACATCTAACTAGAAACTGGGAGAATTCTTTAATGCCCATAG
Source organism: Paratilapia polleni (assembly GCA_015106735.1). Taxonomy (NCBI): domain Eukaryota; kingdom Metazoa; phylum Chordata; class Actinopteri; order Cichliformes; family Cichlidae; genus Paratilapia; species Paratilapia polleni. The sequence goes on along the minus strand of VUQI01049646.1, from coordinate 2,577 downwards.
ATGGCAACTGCCCCACCCCTGCCATCAAAGAGCCAATCAAAAGCCAAACCACTGGCTATGTCCATGTTTTATACAAAGTCTAGGTTGTGTGTTGCACTCACACATGCGCACAGTAGATGTTGGGCAAGAGAAACTGGGTGTTTTTGGGGCATTTTGGATTAAGTTTTTAATGAAGCATGTCTTGTAGAAGTATAACCTGCATGGAGAAAAAAACATTTAACTTTATTTTGGGGAAAAGCCACCAAATGTTTGAAGGGGTTTGTATCAGATTTGACTGGTGATTCTATACATGTGTTTTATTGTGTCCTCGTGTCCTTTAAGGTGTTACCAAATGGCTGCTGAGTGGCATGACTTGCTTCTAGCAGGACTTTGATATTATCAAAAATGGGTAAACATTTAAGAGAGGTGGAGAAAGGAGGCAAAATTCATCAGACAAAATTCTGACTGACTGGATTGAAGAAATTTATTTGTGGGTGATGTGATTCCTGCTGCTGTCATCCAGTGATGACCTTCGGTTTGCACTGGAGCAGTTTGCAGCCAAGTGTGAAGCAAGAGGGATGAGAATTAGCACCTGAAGTGTGGGGTGCTTGAGCTGGGAATGAGTTTCTGCCTCAAGTGGAGGAGTTCAAGTATCTGGGCTACTGTACACAAGTGGGGTGAGAGGAGAGCAGGAGATTGACAAATGTTTTGGTGCGGCATCTGCGGTGATGCAGAAGCTGTACCATTGTGTTGTGGTGAAGAGAGAGCTGAGCCTCAAGGCAAAACTGTGGATTTACTGGCTGATCTGCGTTCCTAGCCTCACCTATGGCCATGAGCTGTGTGTAGAGACCTAAGAATGAGATACAAGTAGTGGAAACGAGCTTCCTCTGGACAATGTGTGGACTCACAGTTAGAGATAGGGTGAGGAGCTCGGTCACTCAATGAAAGGAGCCAGCTGAGATGGTACAGGCATCTGAAAAGATGACTCCTGGATGCCTCCTAGGTGAGGTGTTTCGGTCATGTCCAACCTGGAGGAGGCCCAGGGGCAGACTCGGTTGTTTTAATTCCTGTAGCATAAAAGCTATGAACTCATTCAAATCAGTGTGTGTTTGCCTTCTAAATAGGGCTTATCTCTATTCTGCTTCTGACAATATGATGATTCTGGGCTAAATCACCAGGGTTTCCTCATTGATAAATTTGACCGCAAAGTGTAACTTCATTAAGTCATCCACTGCAGACATAATACACAACAAAAAAAACAAAAAAACATGATTTTCAGGCAAACTTGCAATAATGTACCTTTAATGTCTGTAATGTTTGTAATCTCAAAGAATATAATTTTTTATTCACGTTTTTGCTGTTGTTGTTGTTTTTTTTAAATAAATTTATGGGAAACATCCACATCCCCTGCAGATTGAAATCCAGTCTGACAGGAGCTGCAGAGTCACTCAGTCATGTGCTGGAGCATCAGTAGCTTTCCTATTATTACCTACAGTTTAAAACCTGAACTACAGGCATGTTTGAAGTGTCCATGTTTACAGTTTTAACAGCTGCCAGCCAATCAGAATCGAGTATTAAAGACCAGCTGATAGATTTCCGTAACTTATGAAGAGGTACTTATCTAAACAGCCCATGGCTTCATATGATGCTATGGAGCTCTCCACTGCCAACAGAGCGAGATCTGTTCTCAACCCAGCTGAAAAATGGCAAGATGCCTGGACAATCAGAGGTTACGCAACAGGCAGCTCTAATGCTGCGAGGTCCAACGTGAACCTGTACAACATCCAGTGTGCAGGCAGCTGGAGGAGGGTTCTCAGCTTCTTCTTCAATAAGAAGAGTCAAAGGTCAGTGTGGGGATGTGTGCATAGGGGGTGTGATATGTCAGCAAGGTATTCATATGACTTATTTTTGTTCTTCAGTTGCATCATGAGAAGATGCCACAGCCTGGGGGAGATCTGATTACAAGCAGCAGCATGCCTCCTGTCACTCTGTAGGCTCTGGGTTGCTGGCAGGAGGCAGGTGTGATTGTTTCAACCTGTGTGCAGCACAGGAGGGGTGGAGCTTGGATCAGGAGAGCACAGTGAAAACTACACTTGCCTCATCATGTAGGGCCCTCAGACTGTGGGTCCTTTTCCCAAAATGGAATAAATGGATTTGCTGAGTAAAACCTGGAGTAAGGCCTGATGTAAAAACACTCAAGTTTACTGGTTGAAAAAGTTTCCGGGACCACAGTGCTCACTCAGTGAAGTCAAGGAAGCAGAGTTGCAGTCTTACACGCCTCTCTGCAGCTTCTCTCCTCCTGCCACCCCCCCAAAACCCCATCCCTGTAGAGACTGTGTCTGTTCCCAGACCACCAAAAAATAAACCAAAAATCAGCAAAAAACAAATTAAGCACAAAAATTTCCAAAGAAAGAACAGTATAACATCCTCAACTGCACCAAAGAGTAAAACAGTTAAATGTGGATTATTAAACATTAGGTCTCTCTCTTCTAAGTCCCTGTTAGTAAATGATTTGATAATTGATCAGCATATTGATTTATTCTGCCTTAGAGAAACTTGTTACAGCAGGATGAATTTGTTAGTTTAAATGAATCAACA
>VUQI01049645.1:0-18487 GCA_015106735.1 Paratilapia polleni | reverse complement strand
CCAATAAAATACATTTAATTTTGTGGTTGTAACGCAACAAAATGTGGAAAAGTTCAAGGGGTATGAATAAATTGTCAAGGCACCGTATGTCTTATAAGGGGTCACGCCTGTGTCAGTGACATTTTGTGTCTGTTTTCTGATACTGTTTGAGTGCCATGCTGTGACTTACTGTGGTGGATGACTGACTGAACAAAGTGTTGTCTTCTTTTTCTCCAGGTCATATCCGAGATCCCAACAACCAGGTGCAGGTTGTGAAAAACCTGCGTATCTGTGTCAACAATGTAGAAACAACTCCAACAACACCATCTACTTCCCTCAGCCCTGCCCAGCGTCAACTGCTAAGTGACGTGGTGTTATCCTGCCAACCCCAAGAAGGTGCTGTGACCAGTGTGGTGATGGCAGGAGACTATGAGCTCAATTTCAGTGGTAAGGACTAGGGGTGGGAATCTTGAGGCACCTCACGATTCGATTACAATTCAGAGGGCTGTGATTCGATGATATAACGATTATAGATGCATCTTGATGCATCTTTCTTCCCCCTGCGTGACTACTTGGTACTTTTAAAGCAAACTTGATGACATATTTATTTCCTCGTTTATTCGTAAAGAAGCAGTACATGAAAACACTGACAGCTGCAGAGCTCGTGTCTGATGTATTGAACATGAAACAGGATTTTTTCAGCTAAAATCTGGTCAGAATGAATCCAGGTGCAGGTGTGTCACAGGTTCATCTGGTTAGACTGTCACACTCTGTCACAGCGTAGCACTGGTGGAATGTCCACTCCATCTGAGTGCAGATAATATAAAGTGTATGTTGTACTTATCTAATCACATAAAAGTGTGTGGGAAGAATAATAATGGCAACAAGAACGTTTACCAAACAATTTAATGTTGGCGAAATTATGAAAAGGTATCAGCGCAGACACCTGTGTCGTTCTTTAGTGCGGGAACGTCACCAGTTAAACTCGTATGATCTTTTTTTGTCAAAAACACTGTGACAGTAGGCTTTTGTGTCGTGTTAAAAAAAAATTTTAAAAAATAAGCAATGAAATGCATTTTTAAAGATGAACTATTCACCACATTTGGGGGGGTTCTTTTTTGACAGAGAAGATGACTATAGTTGAATAAATAAAAAGAAAATAAATAATGTACAGAAAATAATGCAAAGGTACATTTGAGTAAGACGTCAAAGAGGAGATAAATATATAGCTTAAAATAAGGGCTACTACTAATATAATAACATTATGTCATATAGTAAAACTAGATTTAAAAAGGGACATTTTAGGAAGACATGTTCTTTCCACTTTCTTTCCCAGATTTCCTCAGAGTTACCCACTTGTAGTCTCATGGAGAAGGTGATTCTTTCCATTGCAAAAATTTTGTAACTAATGTTAAACCAGTCCAGGCTGGGATATCTGGCTTAAGCCATTTCTTTGTAATTGCTTTTCTGGCCACTAAACTCAAGATTCCAAATAGTTATTTTGTTTTGACGTTTGCAGATGGAGAATTTAGAAATCCAAAAAGAAGATCTTTCCAGGTGAAATTAATATTTATCCCTATTATAGTGACTAATTTTGTGCCAATTTTTTGCCAAAATGTGATCAATTTTGGGCAAGCCCAGAGTATGTGGTAATGGCTGGCTTTTTTGGAGCCACAGTTTCTAGTGCTTGATTTCAAAAGTACTGATAAAATGTTAGCAACACAAACATGATAAATATCTATTTGTTGTGTTATTGGGGGTTATTCTAACTAAGACATGTTCTGAGCAGTTGAAAATAAGATGGTTTTATTGTAACAATGTGTCTCATTATCCTATCTTATCATCTTTCATTGTAATTAATTATAATTGGCTGGGTCCTCCTTTGTAGACAATAAGAAATCATTTAAGTAGAATACATTTTTGATAATATTTTACGAGCTGAGATGCAGTGTTGTGTGTACATCTGTAATCTGCATGTAGTCTGTGTAGTCCACGGTGACCTCCTTGATTAGAAATGAATGTACACCACAGATGTGTCTCAGAGCTCAGTGCCCTCAGGTGTTGTTCATAATCTGTGAACTTCAAAGCTCAGTATTGAAGAAAAGTAACAGAAATGCATCAAAGCACAATGGCACTCATTACAGAATGATTATGGAGTAAGTAGAGGACTGATGTCCAGAAGAAGTTGATACCCCAGCAGTGCCAAGATAACTGCTGAAACCAGGCACTTTGATAGGTTTCTGTTGATCTAGAGAGGTACATTTCATTACAATACAAGAAGACAGATTGAGTATTTTTTAATTTTAACTCATACTGATTAAATATGCCAAATAAATAATACACTCAGAAAAAATACCTACCAATAGAGGTTTGATTGTGAAGCACAAACATTTTTTTCATCCATTATGTTAATTTATTATTTGGTCAAAACAGGTTGGCCAGTATTTTTCTTTCTTTCAGACACATAAACAGATTTCCCTAACATTTGTTATGTGTAGTTATTTATGAGTTTTACTAAGATAATATGACAATACAGGTTAACAATAAATTTATTTTACTGTCACAAAAACATGGGGTTACTTGTTCACACCCTCCCCGACTCTGCTTGGATCAGCTGGTTGTTGTGTTTGTAGCATTCCAAAACGCGTTGCCAACAGGGAAGTTGTAGAGAGCCCTGTGGTGAACTAACTATGCAACATGAACACATGGTTGAAGGGTGTTTTTTTTTGTTTTTTTTGGCCATTATAAATGCAGATACTGTTATATCGACAAATAGCTAATATCGGGCAATATTAGCTATTTGCCGATTATATTGGCATCGGCATTTATCTGCCCCACCAATACATCAGTTGGACTCATTAAAGCCTTCTTGGCAGCAACAGATGTGGCTGAACATATTAGCTTTTGGGGTTGTCTGTACATCCATCCCATTTTCAGAAACACTTTAATAGAATTTCTTAAAATTTTGACTCTGTCACTTGGACTCAGTGATGATGATTAGATGTTGGTGGTAAATGTCAGTGTGACTTTATCAAACATATGTTTGGCTATAGCTCAAGAAGCCATATACTAAAAATGGCAAAGTTTAATACAGTTCTGATTGGATAAAATGATACAGTGATCACATTTTATGTCTCAAAGGTTACTTTCACTGTAAATCCTAATGTTCTGAAAAACATGTTTCTGGCCAGTTTTCAGCACCATAGCACAGGAACAGAAGGACATCCAACTGTCCTATCACCCCCTTGTGGCATCACTGATGACCAATAGCATCTCCGCCAGGCGGCAGAGGAGCCTACGGTTATCATAGTGCTATCCACCCTCCGTAATACAATGTGTGTCCCAACGGAGCACAAAGAAAATCTATACTACAATGCTGATTGACTTGGCCTGCCATAAATTGTGAATGTAAGTGGCTGGATATCGGCTGAACAACTATAACATTATGAAGTCATGACATTTACCAGCTCTTTAATTTTTTAACTTAGACCTATAGTTCTGTTATATCATACACTTTAGTTTTTGTTTTCTGTGTAAAATATCTCACCTGTCTCTCCTGCACTCTTCACCATCCCCTACCCACACAGTTTTTAACTCAAAAAAATGCCTGGTAGAAAGAAATATTAAGAAGATGAGATAAACGAGCATCTCTGCAAATGTGGTTACAATATGCTCTGACTTAAAAATCAATTCAACAGTCAGTAATATCCTCCTCCTGTTTTATTTCATTTGATGATGATTATGAGGGATCATTAAAGCCGCTACACACACACACACACACACACATTAACTTCAAAATACCCCTTAAAAGGTTTGCTGACATTGTTCCAAAGTTTTAAAAAGCATTTTTCCTCTAGAAATTATACTTCTACCACCATCTTTGCTGCTGCAGAATTCTCCCGTTCTGCATTAATTTGAACTTGTTTTGCTTGCAACAGCAGTGGGTACATTTATGGATTATTAGTGACATTACAAGAATGCCCATTTTGAGTTTTACCACCAAATAAAGTGGTTTAGATAATCTGGACTGTTGGCTTACTTGCTGCTTGTGTGACTTATCAGCTGAATTTCTTTTCAGTACTTTCACACTGTCTGAAAATATTGTCTCTCCAAGGGATTTCTGATATTTGAAAGATTACATGATTAAAAGAAGTATCAGTACTGTAAGAAGAACATTAAACATAATTATGACCAGAAACCTTACTGTTTTTTTTTTCCTCCACCAAAAAGCTCCACCAAAAAGCCCATTGCGGTTGATTTGAATATGCAAAGGGTACATGTGTGGTTACAGGTGTAAGAAGTGTAAGACAACAATGAAAACTTGAGCATGTTAGGCATCATTGATTCTCTGGCACAACAGGTCATGCTGAAGAAGAATGCAATGCCCTCTGTGGATAAATTACAGCTTGCTTATTCTTGGACTTTCTAGCAAGACAGTAATCCCAAGTATGAATCCAGGTCAACCAAAATTTGGTTCAGGAATGCTTCCTAGAATGTCTGTGACCTGATGTCTGAAAGTCTTTTGTGGGATTTAAAGAAGGCATTAGTGAGAAGAAAATGAGTGAGCTGCAAACTTCACACTTACAGAACAGCAAAATTTTGAAAAAGAAAAATAGAACTGTCAGAAGTGTGTAATATATATATATTTTTAAATTTTGATCTATCTTTAATTAGGAAGATGATTTAAAAAAATAGCTTAAAAATCACTTAAATATACATTATTAAAACAAGTTTTATTTGATAAATTTACATCATGGAATTAAAAATCCTTTAAATTTTATAATTCTAAACATTCAGATATGCAATCCGGTGAAATAAAGAGAATATAGAGGAGTGAATTGTGACAGATTTGTCAATAAATTTGTCAGAGAATTACTGTTTTCTAAAACTAAAATGACATGATTAGCATTAGCTAAACTTTAAAGGAACCTCCTGTGACATTTGAATTGATTGTGGGCTGTCACTTTCAAATCTTAACAATGCCTCTCTGAAATAGTTTTTACCTTGATCATCTGTACTGTAAATTTGAGGGAAACTTGTTACTAACATTAGTCCTTGCTCTCTGCTTCTACCTGTCAGATGACTCTCTTAAAGCTAGCACCCCCTGGTACAGTGTCTGGAGAGAAACAGTGTTGGAAATCAAAACCTCCAAGTACTACACAGGTATCACTACTGTCTCCTAGCTCATGTGTGGATAGCTATAGACCTATAAGCTGTGATACACCTTTCTCGATCCTCACCCTCTAGTTCCCAGTCGCTTTAGCCTTTTTGTGGTGGGTGCTTTTTGTATATGTTAAGAATGGCAGAAGTATGAAACTGTAACTGGTTATTTTAAACATGATGCCAGATGAATAAACAAATACACCAAAATTTGCATGCACTATTTTCCACACATAAACATAAAAGTAGAATCTGTGATGAGTCATGTTCTTCAGATCAGGAGGTGTACGCATGTTTTTCTCGACCCAGCAGCGAGTGAAATAAGGTCGTTTTGGTCAAAGACATGTTTTCCAGTTTAATTTGAATTAATTTTAACTGTTTCTGACTATTTTCATAGTTCTTGTTATTTACATTTGACCCTGTGTAAACAATCTTTTAATGTGTGTGAGCTATAAATAAATTACAGATCATCTAATAGTTATGACTGAGATATCAGCACAGATGATGGTTTACAGGCACATGTGATAAAGGAATAGTATGTGCCACATAGTGGTTGTGTGATGAAACCGCTGCTCTGGGGCTGTTCTTGTCCATTTGACACAATCAGTAAAATTGCTCCCATTTTTGAAATTGTTTTGAAGTTGACACAAATAGTATTATATAGGCTCGTGACAAATTACAATGAAAAATCTGAAACTTTGACACTGTTTGGGTCTACATGTCTTCTTAGAGGGAAGGGTCACTGCAAATCAATCTGGTGCTCTCTACCTCCATCATCAAAATGAAGGAATATCTATGTTCCAGAGACTCTTAGAATCAAGGCCATGGCAGACTGTAGTTACTTTGACAGTTTATATTGGGGGTTTTTTCCTCTAATTTGTCATGCATATTTATACTCTGTTTAAGTGAAAACATTTAAAAGTGGTTATCTTTTAATCTACATGAGAAACTACCTAATTCTTCTGGCTCATTTTGTTTATGGAATGAAACCCTTATCTTCTTTTGTCTGTTTCTAGTAACCACGCCCTGGTTTGAAACCTACAGGGAGAACTTCTTGCAGTCAATGCCTGCCTCTGACCATGAGTTCCTCAATCACTACCTTGCCTGTATCCTACTGACAGCACACAAATCTGGCCAGTGGTCAACATTCTGTGGTCAAGTCATTTTTTCCATCCTTGTTCCTCATAGAAAGACAAAACATGTTTCTTCTCCTTTTTTTGCTTGTTCTTTCTGTATCCTTGTATATACTCTTTATATTTGCATCCTTGACATGGTTCTGGCAGGCCTGCTGGTGGTGTCATCCACTGAGACGGTCCCTGTGGAGCAGTTCCTCAAGCTTTCTCAGGAGCAGCACAGGATTCAGCACAGTGGAGAATACACTAATCCCAAGTGGTTTATTCCTAACACACTCAAGTACTACGTCTTACTGCATGACATGCGTGAGGGGGATGAACAAAGGTACTAAAAGTTAAACTATGCACAGTTGCAGTCAAAGTCATTCACCCCCCTTCATTAATCTTCCATTAAGAAACTACTGTAGAAACTGTCAAATGCTAAAAATATTAAAATAACTATAGGTAATAACTTTGAACAGGCTTTTGAATTAGTCATCTACTAGTAAGTGTAAGCTGTTTTGTTCTTAACCAGTATTCTTCCTGTTATCTCCAGGGCAGATTTGGTTTATGAGGATATGAAACAAAGGTATGGTCCTCAGGGCTGCTATCTGTTGAAAATGAATTCCCGTACATTCTCAGCTGGTGAGGATGAACAAATTCCAGACCCCTGGAGTCAGTACCTGCACAAGAATAATCTTCGTAACCAGGTAAGCAGAGTCCTCCACATGCACTAGCTGTGTTAAATATTCCTGGGCCTTTGCTAAGAAAAAAACCTAAAAGCAAATTCCACAAGCCATGCATGAAGCCGGGGTGGAGCCATGGTTGTGTATGTGTCCTCATGATGTACTTCCACATGAAGTCATACCTGCAAACCAATTATAACAGTGAGTGACCAAAAACTGACAGTGTTAGGGTAATTGTCTGCTACCACAAGGAAGACATGTGAAGAGCAGCAAGGGGCAATGGACAGAAAGAAAGCCTGATTTGACGTTGTCTTGCTGCTGGCAAAAATATTAATCACAATTTCTACTTCGAACTGTCGCAGCAGCCTGATGATTATTCTGTTCTGTTTTGCAAAAAATTTACCTTGAGTTAACATGGTGACCCTTTTTTGCAGGATGTGTTTGATGATCCAGTTCCAACTGTGAATAATGTTGCTGTTGAGAACAATATTAGTGGACCTGAAGTAGACTGCAATTACTCAGCTGAGAAAGGTCAGTCAGTCAGTTCCGTGGTCCTTGTGTACATGCACCTAGAGCAGAAAGATGTTCTGTCACTGTTAACAGGTGATTCTTCTCAGCTCACCTTCTTCAGGGTTTTTGTTCCTCAACTCTCCAGTTTTAAATACTCCAAAGGTCACAATCTTTTCATTCACTGCTTGGCTAAAGTGTATTCATGGTGCAATTTATAAATACCATCTTCCTTTTGTACTCTTGCAACTCCATTGTAGCATACTCCCACCTCCATGTTTTATAGTCAGCACCGTGTAGTCTCCTTTGCCAAACATGGTAGACTCCATCAGAACCAAACTATATTATTTTGGTCTCATGTTATCAAAAAGCATGCTGCCAGTATTCATCAGGCTTCTTGTTGTTTTCTTTGGTAGTTGAGTCTTGCAGTTTGGCAAATTTCTGTGGGCATAAGGGCACCAAATTTGTTATTAGAGGTTGACTTTATGTCATATGCTTTACACTGCTTGAGTGAAACACCACTTTCAGCATATAATCCTTGTGCCAGAAGCATTTACTTCTCTGGCTGCATAAATGCATGTGATTTGTGCCTTATATTAATGTTATTATGGGTTGTCCTTTAACTCCCAACCTCAGAAATAGGTTGGGAGTTTAAAGCTGTGGTGTTCACTCATTCTTTTTATAAAGTTGTCAGCTTTTTTCACTTTTGAATAAACTGACCTTTGTTACCTTGGTGAAAGGTGTATTCACTTTTGTTGTATTGAGATTCTAATTTGGATCAAATACCCTGTGTTTCAACATAAAAATAGTGCAACTATTGTAAGATTTAAAATAATCTAACATTGTAGTAAAGTTGCACAGCAGTTTACTGAATTTGTTGTATATTCTCCACAGTGCTGTGAGTGAGTTTATGTTTTACACTGTTTCCTAGCAGACGAGATGTCCAGTAGCCTGGAAAGCCATCCTCTCCAGCTGGACAGCAGCTCGGAGAACCTGCACAACCTCAGTGCTGTGCACGGTGTCCTGAAGAAAGGTGCTAAAGATCCAGACAGCCCTGTCAGGGCTGCAGGGAGCCATGGGGCATGTCTGACCCTAAATGACCATGACCACATACGACAGTTTATCCAAGAATTCACCTTCAGAGGCCTGTTACCACACATAGAGAAGACCATTAGACAGCTGAATGACCAGGTAGGACTCGTTTTTTGACCCTTAACGTATTGTTTTTGATTGTGACAAATAAGAATTATGGAGTGGATCATCAGTGTTTGGCTACATTACTTTCTTGATCCACAGAGGTGAACAACAGATTCAATGATAAATAAATTGTGTTTCAGCCATCCTAAAATTGCAAATGGCTATTCAGAGGTTGGTTTAGCTTTAGGCTATTTAAGCTGTTTTGGAGAATGTAGTTTGTTGATCATTATGCAGACATTTGTACCTTTTCTTTTTCTTTTTTTTATATAAATGTTTTGCCCTTAACTGTTGAAAAGTAATGAGAATGACGTAATTTGAATCAGTGGCTTCGTGGGAGTACACTAGCCATTTCAGTCAGCTCTACTGTTTTCCCTGAGTCCTCCTATCATTCAAACAGATGATCTGCTTCCCTGTCCACAGCTAGTATCCAGGAAGGGTCTGAGTCGATCTCTGTTCACTGCAACTAAGAAGTGGTTTGGTGGGGGAAAAGCTCCAGAGAAGAACATCAGTGAACCAAAGAGCACATGTGGCCTTCTGTAAGTGCCAGTGCAACACACTCATCACACTATGTTCCCATAAATAAAGCCCATCAACACCGTACACACTATATGCAATGCTTATTTGACCCTTCCCATCTCTGATATTAGATATCCCCCAGAAGCCTCTGAACTGCAGATCAGGAAGATGGCTGACTTGTGCTTCCTGGTTCAGCACTATGAGCTGGCCTACAGCTGTTATCACACTGCCAAAAAAGACTTCCTGTCAGACCAGGCCATGCTGTATGCTGCTGGGGCACTGGTGAGAGCACACATGCTCAGATACACCTTCCAATCTGTCTGTAGACCATGAGGTTATTAGAATAAGTTCCACTGCCAAATTGCTGTAAGGTCCCTTTAACAAGATGTTAAATTCAGTTGAAATTTTCTGACAATAATGCAATATTCAGTTTTGTTAAGTGTGCTCGAGAGGGAGAGGAGTCCGCCAGTGTGTAAAATGTTGACGTTTCAGTGCAGTCAGTTAATATTGCGCTTTTGCATAGAGTTCAGCTTTGGTACACATTTATACAGGTGACCCACAGTAAACTTTCTTGATAGTGCTAACCTTCAATGGAATAAATCAGAGTTCAAAGAAAAGTTTTGACTTAAGCATCACAACGTCAATAAGTATAAGTTCAAACTACTCTGTAAATGAGATTTGGCATGGTCTATAGTCAGCTGTCAGGCATAAGAGAATTGTACATTTCTTGAATGGACCTTGGAAAAGTAACGTTAATGTCTGTCTGTTAAAATGATTGTTAGCATTCAGTCATTCAAGCACAGGCACTTTTACCTTAATATTTCCTATGTCTTCACTCAAACAAACCCACAACACTGAGCGTTACAGTACACGTACATGCAGGATTTTTCATACAGAGCTGTGAGATCCTCCTACTTTTAGTCTGTGTAAAGAAAAGTGACTTTTCATAAACTGCCAGATTAATACAGTACATATCTGAAAGTGGTTTTACAGTGGGGTTACTATAGCTGCCTGGTTAAAGCACCAACTGTTTTACAAGAATGCACAAAAAACTTTGACCGAGCCATGTTTCACTATTTCCTTTCATTCATTTAGTCCATACTACTTCAGTACTGCTGCGTGCCCAAAGTCTTTTTAGCTGTACTTACAGCAAAATACACAATCTGCATGTATAATTTAGAGGAAAGCACACCAGAAACTACTGGTCATACTAAAGCAAGTAAGGCTGGAGGCTGTGACAGCAAACCTCTTTACTACAACAAGGTGACAGTGGTATTTTATTACTTATGATGTAAGTTTTTTAAGCTTTTCAGCTGTAAGACCAAAAAATGTTGTCCTTATTTTTTTCAAAAGTAATTTAATTGCATTTTATCTCCTGCATTTGAAATGATAATGTTATTTATTTTCCCCAGTTCATTTTATTTTCCCTTCTGGTCTTGATAACCTCTCTCCATGTTCCATCTGTAGGAAATGGCTGCAGTGTCAGCCTTTCTGCAGGGTGGAGCCTCGAGACCTTATCCAGCACACTACATGGACACTGCAATACAGACGTACAGAGATGTCTGCAAGTATGACTGATGACTAACTAATTACATTACCTCTTTCTGTCTGCTGTTTTAATTTGAGGGCCTGAATTTCACTTTGGGATTATGAGTATTTTGCATAATTTAATTGATTTCCGACAGATATGTCTTACAATTACATTTAGTACGTACATTTAGTAAAGAAATTACATTTTGTTTCAGTAGATATTAACTTTATCTACTATTTCTATATAGTAGTATTTTTAATTTAAGTATTTTAACACAAAAACACAAACAAAATTTTGTTTGGTGTGTAGAGAAAGCCCATCTCTGTATGTTATAACGGTGCCCGTGTTACTCTTACAGATAATAAAAGTGCTGATCATGATTGCTGTTCTTAAGCCTTTAGAAACCTTCCTATAGCTGTTACATTTACACCGATCAGGCATAACATTTTGACCACCTGCCTAATATTGTGTTGGTCCCCCTTTTGCTGACCATATACAACAAATTGCGATGCACTGTGTATTCTGACACCTTTCTATCAGAACCAGCATTAACTTCTTTGGCAATTTGAGCTACAGTAGCTCGTCTGTTGGAGTGGACCACACGGGCCAGCCTTCACTCCCCACACGCATCAGTGAGCCTTGGCCGCCCATGACCCTGTCTCCGGTTCATCACCGTTTCTTCCTTGGACCACTTTTGATAGATACCGACCACTGCGGAACCGGGAACACCCCACAAGAGCTGCAGTTTTGGAGATGCTCTGACCCAGTCGTCTAGCCATCACAGTTTGGCCCTTGTCAAACTTACACTTGCCCATTTTTCCTGTTTCTAACACATCAACTTTGAGGACAAAATGTTCACTTGCTCCCCACTAACAGGTGCCATGCTGAAGAGATGATCAGTGTTATTCACTTGACCTGTCAGTGGTCATAATGTTATGCCTGATCGGTGTATATTCCACATAGATTGGAATAAAACAATATTCTAAATATGTTTTTTCAGGTTTTTGTTTAATATGCTTATCTCTTTAGAGATCATGTACAGAAAGAGGGATGCCAGCATCTGAACAGGGACTTAAACCAGCAACCTATGGGTTCCTAGTCAGCTGCTTCGTTTTACCCAAGTTCCCCACCCATTATTATGAGCTGCCCAACTTAACAAAGGGCTAGATCTGGCCCTGATCCCCCCAAAAGTTTATAAATCCCCTCATGCTAAACATTTAAGAGGAAATTTCCTTAAACTGTGAAATTTTTGGTTAACAAGGTATTTTGTGGTTTTAGAAACCACCTGATCTTATTACAACAAACTCTAAAATAAATATTTCTCTGTTTATCTTGGGCTCAGAAAGGTATTATCTAGAGTATGTGCTCAGTCATTGGGACTGTGAGACAAAGCTTTCTTACCTGACACCAGTTTAATCTTCAGGCCTTGGCATTAAAGTGAGATGCTTCAAATTCTGACCAAGCATGCAAACTGCAAAATCTTAGACTTGAGATTGTATTTATAGGACAGATAAAATTGCAACATTTATAAAAAAAAATTACAGTTGTTGTGGTTATTGGAATACATAATACCTGATAGATGTGAGTTAGCTATAAATTTGTCTCATAGACTGCCAGCGTTATTGGTAAATTTGAATATTCCCCTTCTATTTCAGTCATTGCAGCATGTTAGCATCTCTTCTCCTGACAGCATCTCATCCCGCTGTTCTTTATAGGAACATGGTGCTGGCTGAGCGCTGCGCTCTTCTCAGTGCTGAAATACTCAAGAGTCAGGGAAAATACTCAGAGGCTGCCACTCTTCTCATTAAGATGACCAGTGAGGTGAGGGAACCAACATTTTGAAACCTGCTTCAGGTGCAATTATTAAGGCAAACTGCACTAGATGAATTCTGCTTGAAACTTCATTGAACTTTTTTTGGGCAGGACTCTGACCTGCGGAGTGCTCTGTTGCTGGAGCAGGCTGCCCACTGCTTCATTAATATGCGAAATCCTATGGTGCGCAAATTTGCCTTCCATATGATCCTGGCTGGTCATCGTTTCAGCAAAGCAGGACAGGTGAGCCTTTCTGCCATCTCTGATCTGTCTTTTCATTTTACACCTGTTTTGTGATGTGAAAATGATCCAATTTACACCTTTTATTTACCATGCTTATTTTTTGACTGTTCCATCACTTATGTGCATGATTGGGCTTAAAAACAGTATCTCAGGATGTGTTTATATTTAGTTATAGTCTGACAACATTTTCTGGATGATCCAAAACCCAAATAACAGTTGTTTAAGTGTAGTTTTTTATTTATAGATTAAAGATCAATCATTATCAATCTTAAGTTCTTGCCTACATTACTTGCCATCCTCTCTGTGAGGGGAAAAAAGGTGTAGGCAAATTGGGTGTATTGCACAGAACTGGATTGCAGGATGCAGCCTCATTCTTTTAAATGAAAGCTGTTCAGTGGTCCATAAATTTCCTTCAGTGGTGTAAGTGTGGTGAATGGCATTTTTGGTCCATGGAACATTAGCAGTAAAGAGCATGTATGGCAGATTGACTTCCTTCCCATTTGTGAGCAGCAAACAGAAATGGGATAAAATCAAAACAAAAGCTATAGGACTCTTATAGACTTTCAAATATTGCAGGACAATTTTTTTTTGTTACATGTTTGTCATCTTCTGTATCTCATCCCTTCTTCTTCCTTCTGTGTCCCATCCTCTCTGCTATTTCCTGATGTAGAGGAGGCATGCACTACGGTGTTACTGCCAAGCCATGCAGGTGTACAAAGAGAGGGGCTGGTCTTTGGCAGAAGATCACATCAACTTTACAATTGGTCGTCAGTCCTTCACACTTCGCCAACATGAAAATGCTGTAACAGCTTTCAGACAGATCTTGATCAATGACAGCAGACAGACAGCCAAACAGCAGGGCGCCTTCCTCAGAGAGTACCTCTATGTTTACAAGGTAACCTTAAATTTTTTTCTTGTATTTTAGTCCTTTTCAATCACAACAACAGTCTCCTCAAGGCGCTTATACTTTTATACTTTAAAAATACTTAATACTTTAACAGCGCCTGCTTTTTGCAAGATACACACTGCAAAAAGTTTTGTCCAACTCGTTTTCCTACAGCTTTATAAGGGAGGTGGATAGTGCAAAGCAAGACTCATAGGAGCACAACAGCTATATTTAATCACACATTTTATCAGTTCAATTCAGTTCAATTTTATTTATGCAGTACCAATTCACAGTGACAATTGCCTCAAGATGTTACATTGTGTTATATTGTAAGGCATTTACTGCGAGTGGTTGAGGTGGTTGAGTGAGGGGAAAAAAGTAGAAAACAGGAGAGCATAGACAGGCCATTGGAAAAAAACACTATGGGAGACAGTAGAAAAAAGTTAATGACATACGGTAGTAGCATATAAACACATGAGAAGTGGAAAGAGGGGAGTGGAGAAGGAATTCTCAGTGCATCACAGGAAGTACCCAAGCACCCTGAGCCTATAGCAGTGTAACTATGGGATGGTTACCTGATCCCACCGTAGCTAGCTTTATCAAAAACGCCTAATTTTACCACAAGTGAGGCTGCACTCTGAGAGTGAAGAGAGTGAAGTGCCCTGTAGGGATGAGATAAGGGATAAGGTAAAAGGTCTTTAAGATATTATGGGGCTTTCCTATTTTAAGGAACAAATTTTAAAAAAAAAGAAATGGGTCTTTAAGGCTATCGAATAAAAACCTAGTGGAATTACAAAATAAACTGAAGGAACTAGAAAAAATACACAAATTGAATTTGGCTCAGAATATATTAGAGGAAATAAGGAAAATTAGGAATAAAACTGATAGTCTGGCCACACAAGAAATTAAGAAAAATTGTATGTTCTTGAAACGGAGACACTATGAAAGCAGATCTAAGTCTATGAAAATACTGGTGTGTAAGCTGAGGAAAAAAGTATGAGGAAAATGCAATTTATAGAATTAAAGATCCAAGATCAAAAGTAATTAAAAATGAGTTAAGTAAAATTCATTTGGCCTTTGAAGTGTTTTATGAAACTCTATATTCTGTATATTCCAGGATCTAACTCAAATTGATACCTCCCTGAATTCCTTAAAATTATCTACCTTAAACAAAGAGCAAAATAGAGTGATCACTGCTGATATAACTGAAGACAAACTAAAATTGCAATTAGTAGACTTAAATTGAGCAAGTCAAGCAAGCAAACACTGAATTGGGTTCTAAAAAAGGCAGAAACACCTCCCAGCTGGAAGGAGGCAATAATTTCAGCTATACCAAAAGAAGGCAAGGATAAAACAGAATGTGGATCATATAGACCAATATCAGTTCTTAATGTGGATTATAGAGTTTTTACTTCTATCGTGACCAAAAGACTAGAAGAGTTCTTACCTATATTGATTCATAATGATCAGACAGGTTTTGTACGACAGCGGCAAACACAAGACAATATACGAAGAACACTACACATCATAGATTATGTACAAAAATAAAATCAAAGCAACAGTGATGGGGTAGATGCGGAAAAGGCATCCGACTCAGTAAAATGGAATTTTCTTTACAGAGTTTTTCACAGATCTGGTTTTCATGATACAGTTGTTAAAACTATTTAGGCATTGAATGACAATCCTACTGCTGGAATTAAAATAAATGGTTATTTATAATAATATTTATAATGGTTATTTATCAAATAGTTTCCCCCTAGAAAGGGGTACAAGACAAGGCTGTGCATGGTCATCACTACTTTTTGCATTATATCTGGAGCCAGTAGCTCAACATATAACACAAAATGGAGACATCAGGGGAATTACCATTTGGGGATAGAGCATAAACTGAACGTAGCTCCTTTTTTTGGTCTCAGCTCAAGAATTAATTCCATTAAAATTAATATACTACCCAAACTGTTATGTTTATTTCAGACCCTACCAATAGAAATTAATCAAAACCAATTCAACGAATGGGACAAGATGTTATCAAGATATATATGGTATATATGGGAAAGCAAAAGACCAACGGTTTGTCTAAAAACCTTGCAATTAGCCAATAAAAAAGGGGGGATGCGGACTACCTTCTCGTAGAGTTTATTATTTTGCAACACAGATGAGAGCTAAATTTAACCCATCATATAATGCACAATGGAAAAACACTGAAGAGAAAATACCTCCCATTCCCATACAGGAAATTTTAGCTGATAACAATTTACAATGTTAAATAAATATTATAGATATTCCATGGGTGAAATTGACTCTTGAGGTATGGAAAACTGTTATAAAAGAACATAAACTAGAGGGAGATATTACAATTCTTAAATGTGTGCATATGACTCTGATTTTTCACCAAATAAATTGGATACCTCATTTAAGGACTGCATGGCTAAAGGAATAACAGTTCTATGCAACATAATGAAAGAAGGAAAACTGCTCAGTTTTGGAATGCTTAAAGAGAAATACTTATTAGAAAAGCAAGATTTCTGTCACTATTTGCAAATGTGACACTATGTTGATATGGAGGTGAAAAATGTAACTGAGGCAAGTGCATAATTGTTAGGACTGTTTAACAAAGCATATAATTAAGATGTTGGTAATATGATTATTTCAAATGTCTGTAAGGGTCTGTTGAATCTTAAAACACATTCAACTTCATACATTTAAACAAAACGGGAGAAGGAACGAGGTATAATTATGTCTGAGTAGGAATGGACAATGATATAGAGATTTCAATGGAATCTCAGCTCACAAAAATGGAGGGAGATTGGTTGGAAGAATCTAATAAGGCTTTCTATTACACCCTCTCAGAAATCTCACTATAGTGCTAACCCCCCTGTTTGCTGGAGAAAATGTGGCAACCAAAATGCAAACCACTGCCATGGTTTTTGAGCTTGTCCTGTTATTAAAGACTATTGGAGAGGGATACATAGACATTTTTACTTGTGAAATTCCCCTAGAAAGTAAGTCTATATATTTTGGATATACCTCCAGAATGGATGAAAAGAGATAAATACTTAATGAACATACTGCTGGTGGCTAGTAAAAAGACTAAAAAGACTCTTACCAGGAACTGGTTATTACAGTAGATTCCAACGTGGAATACATGGATGGAAATCACAATGGACATTTACAAAAGGGAGAGGATAAATGCATTACTGAATTATAAATCAGAACAATTTGTTCTGTACTGGGGAAAATGGGTCAACTGTGTAATGCCCCATATGCCTGATTTTATGTTTGTAAATTTGTAATTAGTCTGTATTGATTAGTGTATCACTCCCTACTTGTTCAAAGTTGTTCTTTTTTTTTTTTTTAATCTTTTTTGGTATGTTTATATCTGTAATATATTGTATATGTAGTGTTGGATCTTAATAATAATTATAAAAATAAAATTGAAAATAGGATTGATGGGGTTTAATCATTTAGGACTTTAAATTAAATTCTATTTAACAGGGAGCCAATGAAGAGACGTTAATATGGGAGCGATATTATTTCTCTTTCTAGTCCCTGTCAGTGCTCTCGCTGCAGCGCTTTGGATCAGCTGAAGGCCTTCTGCTTGACCATCTCCGATTTGCACAAAGATTTTACGGTCCAAAGTCTGGATATATATAATGATTGCTGAGAAATTTTAGCTTCAATAGTTTTCAGGACATTTAAAAAAAAAAAAAAAAAAAGATCTGTCAACCCACTTTCAGCTTTTTGTTTCGCACCTTGAAATCTGAGGCAATGTTTGAACATGAATATCTCAAAAACTATTGACGATAAAAGCCTGAAATTTTCACTAGCCTTTCTTACCATAAAAATTAATCAGGATCTGTAATTTGGGACAAATGCACCAAAAACTGTCTGACTATTGGCTAGTTAAAATATGGGGAAAAAAATCAAGCAGTCCTGTAAAGTCCTGTAGTTGAGCACATATTAATAAAAAAAAAGATTTACATTGCAAAAGACAATTAGTGACACTTTCTGAATGGTATATAGTTGTATTTCACAATAATGCAAAATAAAACATGTAGAATACTTTTTAACATGAAATTCTATTTTCATTCAACTTTCATACTGGATTGAGCAAATACGAGAAGTTGTACCACAAAAACAAAAACATCAGTATATTGTCTTATCTGAGTAGAACAAAATAAATGCATATTTTTCATTTTCAAGACCCACTTTGTAAGCATGCACATTGTCCTGGAGGAATCTGATAATTCAGGTTAAGTTTAAAATATACTAAGAGGCTTTATAAAAACTCAACAAGTACAGATGTAAAATTTTTCGTACATGAAAATAAATATAGTGAAACAATTAAGAGTAATGAAAAAGGGATTAGTAGACCCTAATGCCATGACTGCTACAGGCAAGCAGCGATCAAACAATCGGCATGCTGACTGGTGGAATGAATGTTGCAAGAATTGTAATATATATGAAAATGCTACATTGTTGTATTCTTAATTCCTCTTAGTATATTTTAAACTTAATCTGAATTATAAGACTCCTCCAGGGCAGTAGGTCTCAAAATGGTAGGTAGAGTAGCTCTCTACGTACCATTTGTTTTGTCAAAGTTGTACACCGACTCAGCATTAATTATGGTGACCTATTGATTGATGTAATCAGGTGTCATTACTGATGTGAAATCTAAATCTATGTTTATCCTCATCCAGCAGTTTTAAATTGGATTCAGTGTTGTCTGGTCCAGTCTGGATTACATTCGACTTTGGTACCTGGTCCTGCCAATATCTGTGTGTGTGTGTGTGTATGGCAACATCTCTTTTTTTTTCAACAACAATGTTTCAGGTACTCTGTCTCTGAATTTAGTATG
>VUQI01049643.1:0-19591 GCA_015106735.1 Paratilapia polleni | reverse complement strand
AGGTCTCCGTCTAACCATTAGATGACCAGGTGTTGGACAAAGCTGGAAATTAGACTCATCAGAGAAGATGACTTTACTCCAGTCTGCTATGGTCCAATCCTTATGGTCTTTTGTAAACTTCAGCCTGGCTCTTCTTTGCTCCTCATTGATGAAGGGCTTTTTCCTAGCTTTACACGACTTGAGCCCTGCCTCTAGGAGCCTGTTTCGAATCGTTCTCGGTGTGCACTTCACCCCTGCCATTTGCCATTCTTTTTGTAGGTCACTTGATGTCATCCTACGGTTCCTGAGTGACATTTGAATGAGGTGACGGTCATCCTGGTCAGTGGAGAGTCATTGTTGGCCTCTGCCAGACTGTAGCTTTGTTGTTCCCAATGTCTGCTGCTTGACCTTGTTCTTATGAACCGCCGTCTTAGAAATTTTAAGGATGGAAGCAACCCGACGCTCACTGTATCCCTCTGCCAGTAAAGCCAGAATTGAACCCTTCTTTTCCTCACACAAAACTTTTCTTTTCATTTCTTTTGGCATTCCAGTTACTTTTGATGTACTACTAGCAGTGTTTTTGCCATCCAGTTGGTCTTATTGCAAGAGGACAGTGATGACCATAGCAATGGTTTTTATACTTTTCCTCATTAAATAAGATTTGGTTCAGGTGATCACCTCATCAGTACCTTATTAGGTAGAAACAGGTGTGCTTGTGTTGGGATTCAAGAGACACTGGAATGGAATGACTGTCATATACAGTATATACATTGGTTCAGGTAATAGGTGTTGATTCTCTCCTGCTACTATAAATAACCTGCTTGCTGTGTGTGTGTGTGTGTGTGCATGTAAAACTACTTGTCAGCCAGCCAGATCAGTTAAAATTACAATATATATTGTTTAAAACATCGGTTTTCAGTCAAAGTAACTGCTGATATATAGGTAATGCTCCAGGATAATTCAAGTCTGGCTGTTTGGCTGTTCTGAAGTAGACTAGGTGCACAGAATACATCTCCATGGTAATTTATGTGCCAGTGCTTTCATGAAACCGAGTCACGACTAAATTCAACCAGGACACCTGGAAAATCCCGCCTTAATCTACTATCTGTGTTTTGTGAAAAAGCCCCCAGCCCCCAGGTCTTTACTCTCTTTCAGCCGTGATTGTTTTGCAACAGGAAAGGAGGCCCCCGCTCAGTAATTTTACTCCATCATCCACTTCCACCAATAATATTAGCTCTGGGCCACCAACTGAAGTGATGAGAGCCAGAACAATGCTTTGCTTCTGAATCATCTCATCTGTTCTGCTCTGTCAAGGTCTGTACTCAGTGACACTGTGGGCTATTCATCAGAGCAGACACACTCACACTTTCACACATTGTCACACACACAGTGAAAGACAAAAATATCCACTGTATGAGCAGAGCTTTTATTGACTGATCAGATTATGCACATTAACTTTCTACCAATTCTCTTTGTGTTAGTAGGCCTTTGTCATTTGTAATATATGCATGGAAGTGTGAAAAATCAACATGAAGTGTCTTAGTAAGGTTTTGGCCCTTTGCTGTTTCAAAATGCCTTAATATTGATTCTACAAGCCTGGATCTCCAATGAAGGGATGGAACATAATTTTTCAAAAAGATATTAATTTGATGTTTTATTGACAGTGGTAAAAAGCACCATCTATTGTTGTAGAAATGTTCTACAATAAAGTATTCACAAAGAGCTGTTTCTGTGGGATTAATTGTCACATTTGCCAACAGGCTCAATAAACCCGTTTCCAGCTTTCTCACACCTAAACTACACTTGTTTCAACTTTGTGGTCCTAAAAGAAAAAAATGCAACTACGCTTTCCTGATCAGCTAGCGGCGCAGCTGTGGTCTCGAAAAGCAGAGATTCAGAGTTGCTTTTCACTGATGTGCTCACTGATGTGCAGTATTCTCACACCGGATTATGGAGGTTACACCCAGGTCACATTATATTCTAGTATTAGTATGAATCTTTAGTCGTAGTTTTAAGTATAAAATAATATTTTTAGTATTTGTATTTTCATTAGTAAGATTAATAATTGTATTTTTCTGCCAATGCTTCTAACACATCAGTCCAAGTGTTCAACTGTTCAACTGGTGACTGTGAAGGCCATAGCATATGATTCACATCATTTTCATACTCATGAACCCCCCCTCATGCCCTTTGAATGGAGGCATTGTCATATTGGAAGAGACCATTCCCATCAGAATAGAAATGTTTCATCATAAGACAAAAGGTGATCACTCAGAATTACTTTGTATTGACTTGCAGTAACCATTCCCTCTAGAGGGGAACATGCCAGCAATGTGACCCCCTGCAGAATAACAGATCTTCTTCAGTGTAGAGATCAGAGTTCAGATGTTGTTGCTTATGGTGTATGTGATGTGCTGCTGTGTGTAATTTTATATTGTGTGGGTTTCTTTTTGTTAGGTTTCATGTTTTGTATGCTTTAGTTATAAAAAGAGACAGCAGATAGTCAAATGACAACAATTTTATCTTTAATACTATACGTCTTCCCTTAGAAATAAAATATTGTATGAATATAAAATAATGCATGTCCCCCAACTATATTAAAAAAGTTCTCTAATCTTGATGCATCTTTTTAGGTGAAACAAATCAAAATGCAAAAAATGCTTCACTGAGGTCTTTTTGAAAATATAGTTCTACATCTGTCTGTATTAAAACCAGCCAAGTCAGTTGCTGGGAATGACTGGAGGCAGAGAGAAAGTGACAGGAAAACTGAGAAAACTATAAACACAATAAACTATTTGTCGCTGTGACCCTTTAACACAACTATTTAATTCTGGCTGTGTAGGGCTTTTTGTTGTTGTGGAGTATTAGCCCAGGGGCCAGTCTGCTCTGCTCTGTCACTGTGTTTGGCTATGTGACCATAATCACTAATGTACTGTTGTGGGGTCTTGCACTTTCTAGTGGAATTCAGCATTCTGTGCAGAAACATAATCTCTGCTACTGATTTTAAGTGGCCTTTGAAAAGATTGATGACTGGGTGCTGAGGCATCTCAAGCAAGTCAATGTTTCTGGGTGAAAGGGAGAACAGCAATGATGCTCTAATTGTCATGAGGATATAGAAACCCTAAAGCATCCATCACCTTCACACAGAGCACTCCTGGGTCCCTCGTTTCTCCCTCTCACCTGGGAACAAACAGACCTCGTGTAAGTCCTGCTAAGACAAACTAATGCAATATAAACGTATTCCAGGGTCTGTGTTCAGGATAGTATCTTATGAGCCAATGGTTGCCTTGTTTTCTCAGGTTGACATGATGTTTTTGGAACCCGGTTCCACAACAAACAAATTTAGATGCATCTAAAATTAGTAAAAGATCACTAATGTTGGTACATCAGTAAAAACTGGCCATTGCCTGGTTTATATACATCTACACCAGCTATTATCTGAATGAAGCAGTCATACTATACAAACATAGTCCCAGGGTCTTTGTGCTTGGATTTTGTGATTGTTTTGAGCTTTTCTATTAGTTATGTTCATGGTCTTATTTTTTATTGTTATTGCTTGGTTGAGTGTTTTTTCCTGTTTATTTCTCTGTCTGTCTGTCTGTCTGTCTGTGTGTCTCTCTCTCTCTCACTCTCTCTCTATCCAACTATAGCATGGTACCAGTTGCTACCCAGTTGTAGTATTTCAAAAAACCTTTACCAGATTCTGCAGATGTACTGCAGACTTCCTCTATTTTTAGCCAGCTACAAAATGAATGCCTTATCCCCCTGTACAGATAATTCAGGAGTTGGGACACAACTACACAGACTCTTCTTGACCAGTGAAGTCTGGCGTTTGCTGAAGGTTTCTGGCCATGGTTGGAGTCTGGTGACAGGAGTGAGATGGTAGAAGCAGGTGCTGCTGGTAACTACTGTTGTTTCCATGATCAGTCTTTGGAGTCTTTGCAAATGTTGTTGCTAGTGTCAACTTATCATACCATTTTTGAACAATCATCAAACACTAGTGGACTGAAGGAGTTCAGCCTAATTGGGGGCACTCAAGTGCAGCTGAGCAGATTGAAATGACGCAGCATACCTGCAAAAGTTTGAGTAGTATTTCACCGATTGCTGATTGCATGCAACTGAGAGTTCCCACTCAGGGCAACACACTTATTGTTAAAACTTAAAGTAAAATGGCAAAACACAAGACGCAATCAAAAAGTCATAGGACTAGGCTCATAAAAATAAAAAGCCTTACCTGATTTAAATTTGGCTGCTTATGTTTTCAGAGTCATCTTTGTCTTCTCAAAGGACACTGAAAATATCCAGCACACTTCTCAGAGGCACAGGAGAAAGTGGTCACAACTTTAAGATTGCAATGTTAAATTAAGAGCCATCCAGAGGTGCACAAGAAGATGACCTTGAAAGGGGGGAGTGGTCAAATTCAAATCAAGTAAGATTTTTGACTTTCATGGGCTAAGTCCTGAAATGTTTTTATTTGCACCTTGTAGTAAACTGAGGCTGCACTGCGTGCTTTTGCACCCCAACAAAGCTAGGCCTGTCCTATACAGTTACAGCTACACAACTTTTAATGTGGGAGCCTTCATGATCTACCAGTTTCTGGGAAATCAAGTACTCTGAGTGTTTCCCTATTGATGTGAAGATTTACACATGGGGTCAAGGCAGCAATGCTTTTTATGTTAATTTTTTCTGCTTGCATTATATTTTGGTTCTACTTCACTTAGAATGGCTGGCCAATAGAGAGTTTAAGGATCACTATCCTCGCTGTTCTTTGAAATGTAGCCTCAGAGACTGGTTTGTTCCCCATCTCAACAGCTCTTCTGGGACAATCAGCATGTCCCATTCTGCTGCAAAAGCATAATTGTTTGATTGCCCAAGCAGAATTACTCAGGAGTAGCAAAGTAACATCAGCAAAAGTAAAATTTAAACATGAATCCAGGGCTTTGAATAGCAGGAATGGAAGCTGTATGAAATCATGTGGTGCAAAGAGTTACCTGTTCTTTTTCTGCTTCCTTTTTTTCCACAGTAGGACACATGTTGGAGCAAACTCCAGCTGTACATTACTCTACCAGTGAAAACTCTGAGTTCATCTTCTTGACTTTCTTTAGAAAGAATATAAACGTCCTTTAAAAACACACCATATATTGAACCAGAATGGAGTGTCTGTGTTGTGTGTCTGGGTGTACACTAGATTATTTATTTATTTATTTATTTATTTAAATTACTCAGTACAGATAATTAAAAGGGACCTATTAGTTTTTTCTTTTTTTTTTTCCTGTAAATTTATATACTGTTGGAGTCATGGCTGATCACTGTAAAAAAGTTCCCCATAATGAGGTTGGCGTCACTATTTTAGACAATTTGTTTTTCCAAAACAGAAAAAAGAACTCTCTCATGAACAGATCCCAGGATAAAGTTGGTAAGGCTAACGCCAAGAGGCAATGCTGTCCCATCTATAAAGGGCATTGTTGAGGAGTCAGAACTGCAAGCTGTAAGTAACGTTACATCACTGAAATATTTTTGGACTGAATGGCTTGTGACTACAGTTTCAGTGAATACAAGTGGCATATTTACAATGTAGCTAAGCTGGTCTTTATTATTCTACTAACTCTTGTAAGCTGTTTTTACTGTATAAAAGTGATACTATACAATCCCTTTGCACAGCAGAATAACATTTTTCTCGCTACATTAGCTTTGTTATTTCCTGACAACTTTCCACTTCATTTGGTATTTTATAGCATTTTCCTCATGTACATCTTTAAAGTTGAACATATGTAGACACTGTTCCATACAGCTTGAAAATGAAGAGCTAAATCTGCCATTATTTCCCATAATGCGCCGGTAATGAGCACTCAAAAGAGACATCCTGCTGTAATCTTTGTTGCTGTAGATCATACTGTGCAGATTCAA
Organism: Paratilapia polleni; assembly: GCA_015106735.1. Classification (NCBI taxonomy): domain Eukaryota; kingdom Metazoa; phylum Chordata; class Actinopteri; order Cichliformes; family Cichlidae; genus Paratilapia; species Paratilapia polleni. The sequence continues at coordinate 13,705 of VUQI01049643.1, read as the reverse complement.
ACACATTCAAACACATGGATGGATATAAGGAGCTGCTATTTCCAATCAGTAAATGAGAACTCATAGATTTACAGTGGGTTTTTTTTGAGAACCTCCACACTAGCAGAGCCCAGAAGCACAAGATTCTGTCTACTGAAGATGAGATGAGGGGCAGCCAATCAGGAGACAGTTGGCTTAAAGGTGGCCTTAAAGGCAGAGGAGCAACAACAGCCCATTTTCAGACAGTGGATGAACTGAGGGTCTACACCAAGTTCCAGTATATGATAAATACAGATGACTCTGAACTGTGAATCATTGCAAAGCTACTCTAGAGTCCAAGAATACAATTTTGGAGCTGAGCTGATAAATAAGTTGATTTTAATAATTTCACCAGCTGCCTTGTGTGGGATATTTGTGAAATTATTAAAAACATTTATTCATTAGCCTGATTGTCTATACATGTTTATAAAAACCTAACCTGGGACAGGGGGATGCAAATGAGATTTTCTCTCTTTTAGGGTGCTCTCAAAGCATGTCTGTCATAAAGAAGGCTGGAGTGAGGACCCAAGGAATAAACAAAGCCATCGAGGAATAAATCCAGAAGACTAACAGGGCCACACCAAAGAGTACATACACAGATTACTCAACAAAGGAACACAGGACTATAAATACTCAGAGGGCTGATTGGACAACAGGAGGCAGGCAGGGAATGAGGTACAGCTGAAAGTAATTAACGCAGGTGAAGACAGCCGGGTTGGGCTGACAATCACGCAGGAAGAAAAAACACAAAATAAAACTAGGATGGGACACAACGGATAACTAACCTTCAAAGTAAAACAGGAAGTAATGAAAAGACAGATATTAAAGACAAAGAAAAGACAACTCAGACTAAACAGATAACCCAGAGGCCTGTACTACGAAGCAAGTTCAACATACCCAGGTTATTTTTCTGTAATCTGAACTCACTTACCCTAACATTGTCAATCAGGATAAACAGTCACATGAAGCTGGTTATCAACTCGCTAAGCTAGTTTAAACACACAATACAGACTGAAAGCAACACAGCTGCTGCATGAGTGTGTGTGAGAGGAAAAGCACTATAGTGTAATATAGTATTAAAAGTGTGCGCTTTAAGTGCTTTGGTCAGTAAGACTGGAAAAAAGCCTTGGTGGTATTTAACAGTCTAAGAGTAAAGATTAAATACAAAAATGTAGGCTTAGTCTGCATGCAAATTTGATATAATGTCAGCAAGTACCTATATTTACTACTCATCAGGGAAACAGACATTGAATGCTACTGAAAAACTTTAGACCCTCCTATTATCAACATGGAGAGGTCCAAGGGATCTTCCAGGAATGGTGACGCTATTTTCCGGAGAATTAATTGGTCAGTAGGCAGTGATTTTTTTACCTGTTGATCTCTAATCTGTAACCTAACCTGCCCCATGTTAGGTTTGCTGCATAAGTTACAGTGGCGATGTACCCCGGTAAGAAGTGAACCACATTTGTTGTACAGAAAAACCAGGGTTAACCCTGAAATTACTTGGATAAGACAAAATCCTGCTTCGTAGTACGGGCCTCAGGAGGGGAAAGAAACAAGCACAGCAACAATACAGAGAAGGAAATGCTGAGGATGCCAGAAACGCAAGACAAGAGAACAATGAAATCATAGCAGGAATTAAACTCAGAAAGACCAAAGTTCATTATATGCACTTTGAGAACCCTGGATCTACAGCATCAGGTAAATCTGGGAGCATATGGGAAATGGGAACAGAGAGAGGTCAAAAATACAAACATATGGTCCTGTCTCCTGTATTGACCCCACTAGTCAGAAGACATGTAGGAAAGGTTGACTAAAGAAAATATGAAAATGTGCAGTACGAAACAGATTACAGGGGCTATGATACAAAATTTAATGCAAACACCAATGGCAAGAAGGTGCTATAGCTAGAGAGAGAGAGAGAGAGAGAGAGAAAATTGAAGTTACATTGTTATGCCCATAAGGAATCACACTTTAGTCTAAGTTATTTTGTTGGAATTGAAAATGCTCCAACATTTGCCTTCATGATGACTTTTTAATAATGGCAGCCATTATGAACTGGAGATGGATGTGAAGACCATAAGCAACGTTGTTAAATTAGTCTGTTATTCATATTTTCTGGATCACATATCATGTACGTACAGTCAGTGTGTTTTGCATTATATCTGCATCATATCTGACCTTCATTACAAGTAAAACCAGTAAAAATAAGAGGTGAGTAATGGGAATGAGTGGGAGTGAGTTCTGGGCACAGTCAGCTTGGAGGAAACGTCAAAGCAGTCATGACAAACCTTTGTACAGATGTCTGATGTGAGGTTCCCACTGAGTTTAGACTAAAATGTCCAGAGATGTAATTTCCAGACTGAGGATGTTGAGTGGGTGTGTGACTGGCTTACTGGTGCTATCATGACAGGTCACAGCTGAGGTCACAAAGAGTTCCTGCAACACCTTAACCTAGTTCCCACAGAGTTGTCAACAATGGATTTTTTCTGCTATTCAGTGAGTCTGATTCTGGTTTCATTAATACTGCCAAGTCCAAACTCCATTGGTCCATTCTTTAGTTTAGCAGGCATGAATGGGAACATTATCAGGGCCAGTCAGGAAAAACAGCAAAAAAGACCACAAAAATAGTCAGGAGTGATTGTTAGCCATCATAGAATTATAGCTCTATGAATGGTGATAGCTATGCTATAGACTGGTGACCTGTCCAGGCTGTATCCCGCTTTTTGCCCTATGACAGCTGGGATAGGCTCCAGCCTATTTAATTGATGTCTATTTTTAGATTTCACTGAACAAGCACTGCCTGCCTTGCTTGCCCTGACAGAATGCCACTGCTGTGGACACATACTATTAGGCTACATCCACACTAATACATTTCAGCATTTTAAAACAAAAACAGTGTCTCTGCTGCTAAGCATTTAGCAGCGTAGTAGAAATATTTTGGATTTTCACATGTTATTCACATGTTGTTGATGTTCACATACACTCTGTATACTTCCTGTGCACAGGCAGTAGTTGATATTGATTTATTTGATACTACCTTTATAAAAGATATAAGAAAGGCCATATTTGGATACACGTTTCCTTTCAGGACAGGCTCCTAACCATGACAGGTCAGAATATTAGTGTAAAACCTCAATTTTTCAAACCTGGCTCACTGCTATTATCCAGGCTTTATTCTCTTGACCTGCAGAAGGGGCGACACCATCATAGTGTTGCATCAGCCAGTCCTGCACAACTCACCTCAGCTGCTAGCATAGACAACAATGTCAGCAATGCCTGTAATTTCGTATCCATATTGGATTAACCACTGGTAGTTAAGGCTGATGCCTTTGTCTTCTTCTGGAAAAGAATCATGGAGGGACTTGAGTGACTGATAGACCCAAAGGAGGCAGCAAACATGGGCTTCTTCATCACTATAGTCAAAAGTCTCTGATTCTACATGACCAGACTAAAACGTGATCTTGGAACTAATAATGTGTCCTTAAACAGAGGAATAAAGTGATATGCTGGAGTGAACGTGGCAGAAGTTTTGCATAAAATGAAAACATAATAGTGTGTCTGGAGTTGCTAGAAATTGACTTAAAAAAAAATCAACTCTATAATGAGTCGTTTTGCTTGAGTAACATAAAAATGTTATTTTAATTGTCTCCATAACATCTGATGTATCTGTGATGACTGACCACAGTGTAAGTGGGCAAATAGTGTCACTGCACTCACAAACAGAAATCAGCCAGCCTGTACATGATATCAGGCCAAATAATTAAGTGAAGTAAAAGCTCAATTTAACCTGAAGTCAATCCTCAAAACATTATGTGTTGTTAATTGATACATCCCGGGAAAATGAACACTGCTGGCTTTACATTTTAAACCCTTGACATGTGCTCTCACATTACAAATGTTCTCCTGTGTCCCCATGGTCCTTGTAGACTGTCTTCCTAATCTAATAAGTTTTACATGGAAGCTAATTTTCTTTCTCCTTCCTCTGTCGTCCATCAGACCGCTGCTGCTGCTGCTGCGACCACCCTATGGCTCAGAAACACACACACACACACAAGTTCAAAGCATGACCCGCTGCACGCTCATGCTCTCCATTGTCTCTGCTGGCGTTAATTCTCCACCCCACCAGGCTCAAGAGTCGGTGTTATCTAGGATGCCAGAATACCCAGGGCCTCTCCCTTCTCCTCCTCTCCTCAGATATCCCAGTATGGTCTATTTCTGTCCCTGCATCTCTGCTTTCAGCAAAGTGCCTCTGATGTCTCTCTGTGCACTAAACAGATGAGGACTGTCAGTGATGGGTAGCTGAAGATCGCACTGCAAACCAAAACAATTTAAGTAATGCCCCCTCCCCCTTTTTGGAACATTTTACTGAATTGTGTAGAACATCACCGTCACTTTTCTAAAAGAGGAGCGATAATAGAGCAACGGATGTGTGATGATGACTTTTCAAATTTGATCTCCCTCTTTTCCCTAATTGAGAGTCATTATAATGATGAGATGTTATTTTTATGTACAAAAGCAATTAAGTAATGAGACATAAATGATTATTGGAAGCAAGGAGGCAAGAGGGGGTGATGGAGTGTGAAAAGGGCAAAGGGGATAAGGGGTGAAGAAGCAGAAATGGGATGAGGGGATTATTTACAAAAAAAATAAAAAATCTGAAAGTGCTGAGTCACAGGAAGGGTAAAGCTGCAGACCAGCTCTCTTTCTCCTGTCTCTTCCTCACCCACAAGCTCCACACCAAGACACACAGCTTGTCCCCACCCCACTGCAAAACACTCACTCACGCACACACACACAAAACCCAAGAGGAAGGAGGATGAGGCATATTGTTACTCCACAGCTACCCCCCGGTATCAACTGTGCTGTCGTCATCTGGATTTGTTACAACAAACCAGATCACAGTAAACCAAAAAAAACCATTCACTTATTAAAAAACTAAAGCAACAGATTGGGGGCCTTGCAGTTAGATGACGTGTGTTTGACATCAGCTCCTTGTTTTTGATGAATGTGATGTCACAAATGGGCTTTGCATTGTTGCAAGTTCCAGTATTCACTCATAAAAATGCATGCTGAAGATTAAATGCCATTTTAACAGCCACAGCCTGTGGTCATAGATGGCATTTTGTGGAGTTTACCACATTTCCATTGCATGCATCTTCATTTTGTTTCTGCATTGTGAGCAGGATGCTATGACATTTGCCCTGACTGACATGTCTTGCCATATGTTGTGCTGAAGGCATAAAACCTCTGACTTTGCATAAATTCAGTCATATGCTCCACTTACTGGAAAGCCACAGACCTCCGGAGCAGAAATGAGCGTGTGAAAATCTGTGATTGCCAAAGCTTGATAATCCTATCTATTACACTGTTCAGTGGGCAGAATGCATTTGTTTGATTGGTCAGGATGGATTATATTTATAGTAGCACTTGTCAAAAGTGACAATGTAACAACTGCAGCAAATTTTGGCTCTTGGAAACGATTCTAAGAAGGCCAGCTAAAGTTCAAATGACTGTCAACAAAACCAGATAATGCCACAATATCCTAACGGTGCAAGTACAAAAGATTGAATTGTTTGTTTTTTGTTTTGTTTTTTTTATTGACAGTGTCACTGTACATACTTCTTTACATGTTAAACTTTTACATGCATATTTTTTTATTTTTCTTAAAGTATCAGAACACGTCTCTTACTCCTTAGAGGAGCTTCAATGTGCTCTTTGTGGACGGTCATGATCGCTGTAATCGAAGGCCATGGAGTCACACATCAGAGAAGCTGTGCAGTCATGCTTTTTCCAAATAAGATCCATCACAACATTAAATGAATGCTCTCAAAATCTGACCTGGAAACAGTCATCCATGTTTTTTTCCCCCCTCTACACTTATTATTATGGCAACTCTCTTCTTTCTTTTAAAACTAAAACTAGTTCAAAAAGCAGCAGCTAGGCTTTTAGTAGCAGACAGCATCACATCACCCCTATCCTGGCTTCTCTACACTGGCTCCCTGTATTTTTTAGAATTGATTTTAAGATTTTTACTGATCACTTTTAAAGCATGCTGCAGTCTGGCTCCAAGCTACATGGCAGAACTGTTGACCCCATATGAGCCAGTTTGCCACCTCTTATCCTCTATACTGGGGCCGTTCTGGCCATTCCAAAGCCAAGGCTTAAATCAAAAGGCTCTTTTACTATCAAGGTCCCTCAACTCTTGAACGACCTGCCGGAGGAGATCAGGTAATATCTGTAGCTTCCTTCAAGTCACATCTAAAAACACACTTTAAAAGCTTTAATGAGATGTCACATTTCTCGTTTTTGTCCTTCTCCCTTTGATTGTCATTCTACCATCTCTTATAATTTTGTAATTGCTTGTTTGATCAATTTTAACTTTTTTTTTTTGCATTTCTTTTGTTATAATTATGACAATTTGTGTTTTCTATTTTTCTGTGCAGTGTTTTTCTGTGTCTTAACTTAACTTAATTTTATTCTGTTTATTTCCTGCCCTTTTGTCTGGCTTTCTGTTTTGGGAATAAATCTCGGTCCAGTTGTCAGAGGTCTGCCACATACTATCCTTACTATATCACTGCTCTAAGCTTACATTTATAAAGTAAACTATAAAAATAAGCAAACTCTTTGCAGTGAAACATGAACGATGACGTTATGAGGTGGAGTGTGCAGGGGAGGACCCAAATGCAGAACACATAGGCAAACGAAGATAATTAAAGATGAGCCATTTATTGGCTGATGAAACGTCCACAGTTAAATGAAGTCCACAAAAAGGAAATCAAAAATACTAAGATAAGACAGAGATCCAACTAAGCACAGAGACCTTTGAAAACACAATGAACATCAGCAACACAACAGAGAGTATTAACAAATGATCTGACAAAGGCAAAGAGGGAGACAAGACTATTTATACACACTGGGCTGATTAGAGAATGACAAACAGGAAGGCAACAAGACAGAGGTGAACACAGTTAACATCAGGTGAAAGCAATCTGAGAATGAGGGGAAGACCAGCAGGAAGAAAAACTGACACAGGAAACAAAAGGAAACAAACCTTCAAAATAAAATAGGAAATAACCAAGGGAGACATAAATAACACTAAACAGGAGACAAAGACATAAAAAGGACCAAGGCATAAACACAGTATGAGACTGGGGAGAATACTTCTACTAAATAATGATGAACCAAAAAAACTAACAAAAAAAACCCCCTAAAACTCATAAATACAAACCATAAAGTAAAACAACTAGAGACTCATTATAACCAGAATTAAGACTAAGATGATAAAGAAGTCAAAATAGGAATCTGAAAAATACAATAAACACAAAAGTCTAAAGTTTCCACACAGGAAAAACAGGAGAACCTAAACAGAAACTCAAACTCAAATATATTAACTAAGAATTCAAAACAGAAAACAAGGATGAAAACCAGGGACCATGACAGACGTAACAAAGATATTAAGGTTAGCGGGACATACTTCAGAGAACCATTGTTGCTTGCTGGGTAAATGTGTTGCAACTTGATAACTCAGCTGTGATAGCAAACACCAGTGATGGTGGATGGATTAGCACTGACAAACAGCTATGTTGAGCTTAAAGTCAGAGTTTTGTGTCACAAAGGTGGCTCTCTTTCTACCTGGCTAAATCACCATAGTAACTTATGCTGGACACATAACCTGATCCAGAGTAGGTTATGTTCAGAGTTTCAATTTAAAATTGAAACTTTACACTAGTTCTTTTATTTAGTTCTTTAAGTGAAATATAGATTCTCTGCTGGGGGAATTCATTTTATTTATGCAAGCTGTTAAGCCGTACCATTAACATCACAAATGATGCCGAGCTGGAAAGTTACAGCAATGCAAACTGTGCATCGCATGCAACTGGAATTTCCATGTATTCATTTTGTGATGCAGAAAATGTGTAAATGTTTTTATACTTGATTCTAATCTGCTACTAAGTCTCTTTTACACTGCTCAAATTGCAGCTACTAGAACACAGAACACACACCAAGAATACCTGCTCAATCAATCAAATTAATTTCACTTTGATCTGGCAACAAACTAAAGCAATTTCCATGTCACATTTATGAGGATATGGGACAATAAACTTAAACCCAGGTTAAAGTTTCAGAGCTCTAATGTGCAGCCGTCACCTGAGAAATAAACAGCATTTTTATTTAAATTTACTTAAAATGTTTATTTCACTGCTCTGTGTCCTAAATTCCAAGATTAACCATTTTCTGCAGCATTAATGTCTTGTCTTATTTGCAACAGTGTTGAATTTTACTGTTATATTTTTTTATGTTATTAATACATTTTCATCACCATTTTATCATCATCATCTGATTGGAGTAGGCAGCACCCATAGGGATTAGTTTGTGTCATATGACACCTGAAACGCCCCTTTTTATGTGAGTGTGGACAGATCCTGAAGCAGAAAGCCCAGCTTAATAGAGAAAGTTGATAACCACCAACTCCATCTCGGGTTTTAGGTTTGTCAAGCCATCTAATGCAAAGAAATGCTGGCTATGTTGAGCTTCCTTCATAGCATACCTGTCTGCTCTGCTTTTACCAAAAAAGTGTTTGTTTTCACTTTAGCTAATTACTGAAACATTTGGGCTGAATATTATTTATTTCCACAATTTTTGTTCTAGAGCAAAATGACACACCCACATTACCGTTACCTTTTCATGTCCCGGCAGAAGTGAAGTGGTATAATTGGCATGGAGTCAACATCAACAGCTGGTGGAAACAGTAATGGTTCCAAACTTTAGGCATAGTTATTAAGTGAAATATGCTTCTAGTTTATTCTTTATTACATTAGAAACTAATGTAATAGAGAGACAGTACCGTTTTTTACATTGATTATGCCCATCTAGGGCAGTCAAGGAACAGCTCCTGCTGGGGTACAGCAACACTCCGTGGACAAACCACCTGTCACAGCGAAATGCGGTGGCTGTGGCTTCCAGTCAAAAAGTTGATGGTTCAATCCCTGGCTTTTCTGGTTTACGTGCAGTTTGGAGGCCAAATCCTCCACCCCAAATTGCTCCCAGTGTATCTGTGTGAGTGTGCGCATGATAGCTAGAAAGGACTTAAAGATATAGAATAAAGCACTGTATGAATGTGTGTGTGAATGAAGATTTGAGCGCTCTGTTAGAGTAGAAAAGCACTATATAAGTACCAGTCCATTACTTTTTCATTTTTATGGCTATATTGTCGGAAGGAGTGGGGGTTGGGGTGGGAGGGTCCTCTTGATTATATATTATTATTACTGCCCTGTTGTAATGATTTATAAAAACACATAATTTACTTAGAATTACACAGGAAATGATAAGTTGATTATATGAATAAATGCTCGAGTCAATTGACATTTTAGAAAAAGCATTTGGTCCTTTGCTGTTTGCTTGAGTGTTTTCTGGTGCCATCATTATCTACACATTACCTCATCAGTGGGGAAAAAAGCACTTGCACGCACAACCGTAAGCAGACAGACAAGAGGTAGGCTATCAGTTGAGCTTATATGTCATCAGTGAGCAACATCAGGAATCGATCGACAGAGCAGCACCCCCTGTTGTTTGTGTCACAGTGACAGGAGGAGAGGAGAGGAGAGGAGTCAGATGTGATACAGTATGACTCAGGGCTATGAAGTCAGAGTGGGTTTATGCAGAGATTAAAGGATTGAAGAACAAGGGAGAGAAAGCGTAGGCAGGCAGACAGAGAGTCCATAAGAGTCCAGAAGCCTCCTGGAGAGACTACAGAGAGTAACACAGAACAGTTACCCATCAAAATAAACTGCAGATGCAATAGTACCTCTGTGAAGTGCGGTGATCAATACATTCTCTGCTGTTTATTATCTTAGTGGGGGGGGGATATAAAGTCATTGCTTAGTGTGCGAGAAGCAAAGGGATAGAGGCCTGTTTCGTCTGAGGTGGCTGCCACACATGAGACTGCCCTGTAAGCAGACGATGTCAGGTTGCATCTCCACCACAGCTACTGACCATCAGTAACACACAGCTTTGTCAAAGTGTCCTTGAGCAAGAAACTAGACCCTTCTAATTCATGGAAAGTAAACAGGCATTGAAATGAAATGAAAAAGCACATTTTTTTATTCACATCCTGTATACAATAATCATACATTCTTACGTTACAAACTGGTGTTGTTTAGATCTTAAAGTAGCTATATAGCAGTATTTTTATGCAACCTCAATTCCAAAAAAGTTGCAATGCTGTGTAAAATCTAAATAAAAACAGGATGCAATCATTTTGAAGGCTGAAAATCAATATTGAATCCCCATGATCTTCAGGGCCTCAGGCAGCACTGCATTAAAAACAGACGATTCTGTCATGGAAATCACTGCATGGGCTCAGAAATCCAGAAATCATTGTCTGTGAACACAGTTCTCCGTGCCACCCACAAATGCAGGTTAAAGGTCTATCATACAAAGAAGAAGCCATATGTGAACATGATCCAGAAACTCTGCCGTCTTCTCCAGGCCAATGCTCATTTAAAATGATCTGAGGCAAAGTGGACAACTGTTCTGTGGTCAGACAAATCGAAATTTGAAATTGTTTTTGGAAAACATGGACGCTGCCTTCTCTGGCCTAAAGAGGAGAGGGACCATCTGGCTTGTTGTCGGGGCTCAGTTCAAAAGCCTGCATCTCTGATGGTATGAGGGTGCCTGTGGAATTGGCAGCTTGCACATCTGGAAAGGCACCATCAATGCTGAAAGGTATATACAGGTTTTAGAGCAACATATGCTCCCATCCAGACAACATTTTTTTCAGGGAAGGCCTTGCATATTTCAGCAAGACAATGCTAAACCACATACTGCATCTATTACAACAGCATGGCTTGATAGTAGAAGAGTCCAGGTGCTGGACTGTCCTGCCTGCTGTCCAAACCTTCCACCAATTGAAAACATTTGGTGCATCATGAAATGATAAACACAACAAAGAAGACCCAGGACTGTTGAGCAGCTAGAATCCTCAGTTCCCAGATGTTTACGGACTGTTGTTAAAATAAGAGCGGATGCTACACAGTGGTAAACATGGCCCTGTCCCAACTTTTTTGAGACGTGTTGCTGCCATCAAATTTAAAATAACCTTATTTTTTTCTTCTCAGTTTTTGTTTCTCAGTTTAAACATTTGATATGTTTGATATGCAAATCATTACATTCTGCTTTTATTTACATTTTACACAGTGTCCCAACTTTTTTGGAATTGGGGTTGTGTTAAAAACAGCTCACATAAATACATGTAAATGAAGATGTTGCTCATTTCATTTCATTATTTTGGTTTTCTGACCCATAACTTTACTGGTTTTGATTCTCTCACACTACTCCCAACATTATTATTTTGACAGGCAGCTGTTTGCAGTTTCTGGTGTGCAGAGGGATATTACGGAGGAGTTAGTAACCAAAACCTTCACTAAGAGGAGAAATACAACTTCAGATGTTGTTCCATAATGTGGCAAATGTTTTCAGTTGGCGACATATTTGGATTGCATGTGTTCCAGTGTTTAATCCTGCTGGTATACGTGCAGAATGCAGTTTAGTTCTGTCTTGTTGAAATAAACAAGTTCTTCCCTGGAAAAGACATCATCTGGAAGGCTCCTCTCCTGATGGAGTCTGATTTAACATGTTTGCCATCAAATTGTTATTTTGACGTGTTCACAGACGGGTCGTGTTGAAGCAAAAACAGACCTCAGTCCCCCCGACCTGAATCAGGTGTAACACTTTTATAGCACTTGATGAAACTGAGAGTGCTTGAAAACTAATTAGCAAGTGAGCAGAAAAGTTTAAATGTACATCGTGCTTCCTCAAAAGGTGGCTAATATCAATTATCACTGTGACTTGTACAGGGATACAGTCTGTGTTCGTATGCAGTGTTTTTAAACTGTACACGAATGCATTGTTTCATAATATGATCTGGCTAGCGTGATTGGGGTCGAGATCTCATGTCTCACACGGTCACACTCACACAGACACAAACACAGACGTTCAGTATGCACACACTCATGCATTCCTTTTTGGTTCTGGTGGTCGTGTTAATTAGAGCTGTGGATAAAAGAAGGCAGATGTACTCCACCTCATTCTTGGGGTCAATTAGCTGTGACAGCAGAGGGCTACACAGTCCTAAGACCCAATTAATGAGAGGATTTACTTTTTATCATACAGACTGGATATAATTACACTGAAACATTTAGTGTTATGGGTGAGTTTTGGTTGGCACATGCTATGACTACCTCTTACTAATGACTGCTGTTAATTATGTAATTATTTCTGCGGCTCTTTTTTCATAGTTTATAGCATCAATCATTACTTAAGATAGCTTAGTGTTTTTGTTTCTGAAAGACTCATGCGATATTTAAAACCCTGCTCTCAGAAAAGTTGGGACACTGTAAAATGTCAGTGAAAACAAAATGCAGTGATTTGCAAGCCACTTAAACCCTTGTACCAAGACAACATGCTAAATTGAAATTTTAAATTTATGTTTCAAAAACAGGGGCACGGTTACTACTGTGTTGCATCAGCTCTTCTATTAACAACACTCTGTAAGTGTTTGGGAACTGAGGAGACCACCTTCTGTAGTTTTAAGAGGAAATGTGTTCTCATTCCTCCTTGATGTAGGAATTCAGCTGCTCAACAGCCCAGAGGTTCCTCCTCCTTGTTCCACAAAGTAGTAAATATTTTCAGCTGCCGACATACAGTGGGTTCAGAAAGTATTCAGACTGCCTTCACTTTTTTCAATTTTGTTATGTTGCAGCCTGATGCTACAATCGTTTAAATTATTATTTTTTTCCTCATTAATCTGCACTCAGTACCCCATAATGACAACCTGAAATTTTAGGATTTTTTTGTAAATTTGTTAAAAAGAAAAAACTGATACAGACCTTTTTACAAACACACTTGAAATTTAGCTCAAGTGCCTCCTGTTTCTCTTGATCGAGATGTTTCTTCACCTTGATTAGCGTCCACCTGTGGTAAACTAACTTGATTGGACATGATTTGGAAAGACACACACCTCTCTATAGAAGGCCTGACAGCTGACAATGCATATCAGAGCAAAGACCAAGCCATGAGGTCAAAGGAACTACCTACAGAGTTCAGAGACAGGGTTGCTGCAATGCACAGATCTGGGGAAGGCTACAAAAAAAAGTTTCTGCTCCAGTGAAGGCTCCCAAGAGCACAGGAGCCTCCATAATTCTCAAATGGAAGACGTTTGACACAACCAGGACTCTTCCAAGAGCTGGTCACCCAGCCAAACTGAGCAAGCAAGTCTTAGTGAGAGAGATGACCAAGAATCTGATGGTCACTCTGACTGAGCTCCAGAGATCCTCTATGGAGATGGGACTAAGTTTCAGAAGGACAACCAGCACTCCAGCCCTCCACAGATCTGGGCTTTAAGGCAGAGTGGCTAGACAGAAGCCTCTCCTCTGTGAAAAACACATGAAAGCGCACTTGGAGTTTGCAAAAAAAAAACACCTGAAGGACTTTCAGACTGTGAGGAACAAGATTCTCTGGTTTGATGAAACCAAGACTGAACTGTTTGGTCTCAATTCTAAATGTCTGGAGGAAACCAGGCACCGCTCATCACCTACCCAATACCATCCCAACAGTGAAGCATGGTTGTGACAGCATCATGCTGTGGGGGTGTTTTTCAGCAGCAGGGACTGGGAGACTGGTCAGG